>MNCI01009146.1:196276-266557 GCA_015680685.1 Gnetum montanum | reverse complement strand
GAGTTAGAGATTTTTCCCTTACCCTTGTTATGTGCAGGGTTAAAGTTTCTCCTCTTTTCTTTGCATTTATCACTACTTTGCTCATCCTTAGACTCTTCTACAATTTTCAGGACTGTTTCTATTCGTGAGTCTAAGGAATCCCACATTTGGTCTACCTTAGCCGATACCTCCGTTGTTAACTTTTGGATCGGCATAGTTTTCTTGTTCACCAACTCTTCGAGTGGTGACTCATCCTCCTCATCACAGAATTTCACTCCCTTCTTACGAAGGGAGGGATCACGGTTGTATTCCTCCGCACTTTCTCTTTTCCGTAGCTCACCCTCTTCTTGCGCTACTTGTTCCAACAATACTTCAACTTCATGGGCTCTTAGTTGGGAGAGTCTCCCTTGGGCGTAAGTCCCAAGAGTTCTTCTCGTTTCATTTCGTAGCCCATCCACGAGGTGGCGAAGTTGATCCCGCTTAGCGTACCCATGGCCCGGGCAACGATGTAGCAATGTGTAGTAACGGGCCATGGCAGCATCCAAGGATTCATGAGCTCCTTGTTTCCAGCCCTGGATCTGCTTACGCAAGTTAGACACTCTGGAGTACGTTTGATATTTGTTGTTGAACAATTCGAGCATCGTACTCCACCTCCTGATGGTTTCCGGTTCTAAGGACCGGTACTAACTTTCCGCTTCTTTAGTGAGTGTCCTTGGGAACAGCTTGAGTTTCTACCACTCATTGTCTATGTTTTGCAAGGCACAGGCGTCGTGGAATGCCTGTAAGTGATGTTGAGGATCAGCGTTGTATCCCCCTTCAAAATGTGGGATATTATTTATATCCAAACGCTTGATCCTACTGTCTTTCAAATGCCTTGTGGGAATTCTAACTGCCTCTCTAATGTCAAGCATACCTCGGGTTGCGAATAGGGGTTCGTCATGATCATCTCTTTCATGACGTCTGTGATGTCTATGTTGTGGTTCCCTATTCTCCCTACGTCCTTGCCCTTGTCCTAACTCCTCTCGACCTTCTTGTCGAGGCATTTCATTTCTTCTACCTTTACTTTCCGCGTTATGCTCATGGTGGCTGCACCCAGATGTGGAAGGAGAGTGTGAATGATGTGATGAAGGGGAAGAAGAAGGGGATCCATCACCATGGTAATGTTTCTTGCCTTCTCTTCGGCTGCTTCGGCCCCGATTGTTGCCACGATCTGCATGTCTGTCATCAGTGTGAGTGATTGTTCCTGCCGTGAACAGCTTGTGCTCACGGGGATCAGAGCCTGGAATGTGTATTGTTGATCTAAGGCCCTGATGCCTAACCTCTTCACCAGAGTGAGGAGGAGGAACATCATTTTCTAGGAAACCCGTTGTGAGGGGTTCCTCTTCTCCTATTTCACTGACGACGTGGGGAACCTTGACCTTCAATTGTGAATGTTGGCTCTCCTGCCTTGCATCCCGAATACGTTGGGTTTTTGTGGGACGATAATTCCTCATGTCATAATCATCCAAAACGTATTCCGCAATTAGTTCTTGTATGCCTGTCTGTGCTAAGGCACGAACAAGCATGGTAGGTCCGGCGTGATCTGGGGGTAACACAACGTTACCTTGCAAGTCTCTCCATCGTAGTCGCTCATCTTGATGGAAAACAAAGGTAAAGTCTGGCACATACTCATCGGGATGAGTATATGTGACTTTAGCCTGTTGAGGACATGGTTGATCTCGGCTATGCGTATGATGCTGACTTTCTCCTGGATGGTCCTTAGGTGAGTTGATTTCGTGAGAAGAAGTCATTTTTATTGGTGTGCTAATTTCACCGTTATTATTTTGTTCTATATTAACTGATTAACCCTAAGGTTTGTTTTAAGCTCACAACGATGTGAGTGATATCCCTTATGTTAGATTGGCAAAAAAACACTTAGTCCCCGGCAACGGCGCCAATGATGAGTGGCGAGGTACCCCTACACTCCACCATACGAAACGAGCGTACATGTGCGATCCGATCGAACTCCGCAGACTAAAGGCCTTAACGCCACAAGAAACACTTGGGGTTAATCGTTCGTTGTCTTCCTAGGCTTGCTTGTCTGTGTCACGGTGTATGGTTAAGCAAGTCTGAGGTATGTGATTTTTTTGGTATTTTCGGCTTCTCTTCTATGCTAACAGGAGAAAGGGTTGAGAAAACTAAACTAACTCTAACTAAGATCTAAGTCTAAGTTAACTGGCGTCAACATCCGTTCCCACTTACCGGACACACCCTGAACTATGCAACTACAGCTTACCAAACGCTAATTGTTACTGGGATCACCGCACGTAACGGAAGTGCTTGAAGTGGTCGTACCGAGGCACCTATTTAGCCTACGTGTGATAAGCAGCCGATTCCTTAGCCAGCCGTACACACCCGTGGGTGCTCGTAACTAAGTCGTACTTATCACACGATCTAGCCTAGCAATGAGCAGCCGATTCCTCAACTAGTCGTACACATTAGACCTGGGAGTTACCAAGCGCAGAATCCTGGAATACGCTACTGGGTTACCAAGCATCCAATGCTCGTAATTAAGTCGTACTCATGCATTGCGTCAAGCAGCTGATTCCTTGACTAGCCGTACACGTCCGTAGACACTCGTAATCAAGTTTTACTTGAACGCACTAGGAAAGCAGGAAATAAAGCAATAAAACCATGTACTGCAAGGTTTATCCAATCAAGTTCGTCTTTATTGCCGTACACAACTTGGGTTCAGGTTACAAGCTGCTCGAATAAAGAGCCGTTCACTCTAGGACTCCTACTGCGGGCACATGGGGAAAAATTCTAACTCTGGAGTGATCAATCTACCAGAGCTTCACTACACTAGCCAGGATTGGGAAATGAAGGGAGTGTCGCCTCTTATTTATAGATATGGCGGCGCGACGCGATATCGCGTACGCAATATCGCAGGAGAAGACGCGATATCGCGTACGCAATATCGCATGGGATGCGATATCGCGTCGGCCGCGATATCGCGTACACGATATCGCGGCCTAGTGTAAACCGCGTCTCATCAAATACTTTCTCAATTCCCCACTCTGGTAAAATGTACTTTCATCATTGTCTTTTTAGACTAGAAGACAATAATTTTTTATTTTTATTATAAAATAGAAGTTTATTTTAATAAAATGTAAAAAAATTTCAAATTAATGGATAGTTTTAATGTTATTTGAACCCCAATCAAAACACACACACACATGTAATATTTATGATTTTTCTATCATTGGAGTTATATTGTATTATTTTTAGTAAACTTTCCCTCACCTATCACACACACACACACACACACACATATAGCTAATGAATCTCCTAGAAATTTGTATCATGGAATCATAAATATAATTTTAAAAAGAATATAACTATGTCATCATCAATTCATAAATAAATCTTTCATAAATTTATCAATTCATTAACATATATCAACATCATTCATCATTATTTAATAATCTTGGAATGAATAGTTAGAATTGGGAACATTTATTGTTTTAGTCATTTTGCAACATTTTTTAGTGATTCTACATTTATTAAAAAGCTAAAATAGGTGTCTATGTGATCTAAATTTTAAATTCAATATCTAGTATAGTTTGATAGAAATTATCACTATAATTTTGTAGATTTTTTGAATCTTGAATTTTTAAGAGAATAAATGATTAGATCATTTTTCTTTCATTATATACCAATTTAATGAGATATTAGAGTTGTTTCAAAGACAATATCTATGAAAATGCATATTTAAAATTTTAGCATAGAAGACCTAACAACTTTTGCACTATCATCTCTCAAAGTTGCACTACAAGAATTGCTCCAATTTTTGATAAATTAGAAAGAACACTATACTGACCTATATCGTTGGTGCAAGGCTAGAAGGGAAAACAAACACTGAAAGATCGTCGAGTAGACATAGTTGACCCTGCCTTCGCTTGAGGGAAAGATGGAAAAGGAAATGAAGGAAGAGTGCCTTGGATGGTCTGCACACAAATCAACCAAGGACTTTCCTGAGTGTAAACTATGGCTTGTACTAGGGTTATCGTAACTAATGATGCATAAAATATAAATAGTAATGTACGAAATGTAAACAGAGTGTATTCAGAACAGTATTTTAGACAAAATGTAAGCTAAATGTAAAACAAAGTAAATAATATAATGGCTGGCAAAATGAACTGTATTGTATTACTTAAAAAAGATGTGCATTGGTCAAAGCATATTGCATGTGTAGATGGCAAGTTAAGCGCCAAGCCCCAAGGTGATGTGATGTGTTTTAGAAGTGCTTGGATGCTAGGAGTCAAGTGTGCCCGAGCACCGAAGGATTGCTGGTTTGAGTTTTCTAAGACATCAACCTTCAAAATTTCCTAGCACATTTATGTGAATTGACAGGGTATTTATAGGGTTTGGCTAGGCTTGGGTGCAGAAATCATGGGTGGAATCAATGGCTAAGAGATGAGAGTAAAACAAATCAAGTGACACATGTCTGATGGACAATTGTATGTGAGTTGGTCATGTGTAGGCAGGCTACGTTCTTGATCAGATCCACTGTATGTTACAACATGTGTTGGCTTATGCAAGCTAGCATACAGCCATAAGAGCAGTTTGACAAGTTCACAAATGAAGATTTACAATGAAATGATAGTATAAAATAAGAAAATTTGACTTTGTCTTGCTTGATTGATGGATTGACTATTGCAGGATGTTGATTTGAGTGGTTCTATCACTATTTGAGGTATTTCTGTTTCACCATGGCTCCCAGCATGAGTTGATTTGGTCCTGGCGTGTTCCCAGTGTGTGTTTGGTGTGCTTTTGTCTAGGCATGAATAGTACTCATGTTAATGAATAGTACTCACGTTGATGAATAGTACTCATGCTGATGAATAGTACTCATGCTGTACTCACGTTGCCAGCATGACCTTAGCGTGAGTGAGTTGAAAGTGACACCTGTACACCAAATTTTGATCTTTGAAGCATGTTCTTTAAGTGCAATGATTACCTGACTGTGTTTGACCTTGAGAGTGATCTACAAGTCAAAAAATAAGGTTGATTGTGCCTTGTTTTAAGACACTTTTGGCAGCTCATGTTGGACACATGTTGGCAGCATGACCTCAGCGTTACCACAGCGTGAGTATCCAAGACAAGCTAGTGTGAGTGCCATGCCTTAATCAAATTTTTGCCTTTCAAAAGTTCAAGAGGCTCTAAGTTGTTCTTTTTTGAAAGTGTTAGGTTGAAATTAGTGGTGTTTCATTGGCCCCTATTTGTTAACATCTAGAGGAATCCACTCGAGAGGCATCGACAAAGAAGTGCAAAACACCATGAACAACCAAGCACCAAGCATTAATCGTCGACCCATGATTGGGCATCATCGCATAATTTTTCAAAAGTACATGGGATTGAGGGAATGTAGTTCAAGATGTGAGGGGATTTGTTGTAACCAGGGGAATCCAATAGTTGATCAAGGGTTATAATTGCTACTAGGATTATGGGAGAGGAAATACTCTCACATAAATGAGCTGTATCTCTAGTCCTTGTTCGTAGCTGGTTTTCAGCAGACTCAAAACCAAGACATAGGAAGTGCATTCTTTAGAGAAATGGGACTCTTATAGAGTGTTTATATGGCCCATTGTAAATAGCCAAAGCCATGCGACGATGTGTGACATGGTCTCTTTGAGACACGAGTGTAACTAATTTTCAAGATAATTGCCTTCTCACCTGGGGCTTGTATGAGAATGGCCACTAGTCTTTTGTTTATGATGTCAACAGGGTCATGAAGACCTTTTTTGTGAATTTTTCTCTTTGACCTTTTTGTTCTTTTTTTTGTTTATTTTTTTTGTTTTTGTTTTCTTTTGTCTTTTTGAAAGAGCTTGCTTTTAGTGCTATGCTTGTGTTTGAGCACTTGCATTTTGTATCATGTATCGTATATTGTGTTTTGCATTGCAACTGCTTAGAGAGTCACAATGTGCAATAGTGTATCAAGAGCTTTGGGATGAGTAGAATGTATTAAGGGGGCATGATGGAAAAATAGAGAATCTATCAGGAGTTAGTAATGTACTTATGAATGGATTGATTAACCAAGTTACATGCATAAGGAAGAATGTGATACCTTGTCATCATGATGAAGTGCATCTATGCACGAACACCTCAGACATGTCATTCTACAAACAAAACTCCAAGAAGACAAGAAAAACACAAATGAATCAGTTAACTAAGCACTTTAAACAAGGAGATGGAGCCACCACATGCAATTTTCAAAGCAGATAGAATCATGAACAACACAAGCCTCATTGGGGTCCATGAGAAAAATAATGCAGAAAGTCTTTATGGAACATGAATAGGCAATTGCAGCAATACATCTTTTCAAGTTTTTCTTGGCCATCAATGATGTCACCAATTTATAGTCTTAGCGGACTGTTGTGGGTTAGTTTCACATCATGACCCTTTGGACGACACTAGTTTAGCATCATAGCGGATAGTGCATTGCTAGTTTATAGTCATGGTGGACTGTGAAGAGGCAAACTAGTTTATAGTCTTAGTGGACTCTGGATGCTAGTTTTACGTCATGGCTGATAGATGTGGCAGTTTATCATCATACCATACAAAGCTCTATGATGTTGGTTTATTGTCATGAGTCCAGGACATTCTGTGGTATGAGTTTTAAGTCATGATGCTAGGATTGTTCTATGGTATCAGTTTTAAGTCATGATGCCAAGACTATTTTGTGGTATCAGTTTTAAGTGATGATGTCAAGACTGTTCTGTGGTATCAGTTTTAAGTCATGATGTCAAGATTGTTCTGTGGTATCAATTTTAAATCATGATGCCAAGACTATTCTATGGTATGAATTTTAAGTCATGATGCCAAGACTGTTTTGTGGTATTAGTTTTAAGTCATGATGCTAGGACTGTTCTGTGGTATCAGTTTTAAGTTATGATGCCAAGATCGACTATTGTGCTAGTTTAACATCATGACTCAAGGACGAGTTGTGCCATTTTATAGTCATAGCAGACTAGTGCTTACCTTACTTGTGTAAGGTGTGATGTTGCATGCGTGGTCATGCTATGTATTTGCAAGATCCTGTAAAAATCAACTAGAAAGAGAACAACATCAAGCAACACCTATCATAAATAGAGTTAAAATGTATGAATGAAAGAAAAGCAACGTAAAAAGAAATGGTAGTTTTAAGCCATTCCGAGCCATAGGCTAGTTTAAGGCTTTTACAGACCATGTATTTTTGTAGTTTTATTGTTTTTCTTTTATGTTTGATGTTTTTCAAATGCAATGTGTAAACTAAGTTGACAAATGTGTAAACAAAGCAAAATGCGTGATCTAAGTGAGCATCCAAAATGTAAACGCATAGGCTAGTATGATGTAAATGAGTGTCAAAATACATGGCAAGTGGAGACAAAGGGTAGGCAAGCACCTGTATTTTTGGCCAAGGGAAAGTCTTGGTCATGTATTTGCTTCCTAACCATGCATGGATTAGGGAGTGTGCAAGGCTTAAGATCCTCTGGGAAGCTATTGGCTTCAACCACTCATTCGGGTGTGTTAGCCTTAGCCGATGCATTGGTTGTTGTAGGTGTACCACCAAGAAACTCTTCTTCTAAAGCTTGTGCCATGCCTATGTCATGACTAGTTGAAGAGATGACATTAGCACCATGGATGATAACTTGACCACCCTAGTATGGAAGGTAGATTTCTTGGTGGATGGGAGAGGAGATGGCCCTTAGTTGGGCTAGCCAAGGCCTGCCTAGAATCATGTTGAAACCTGGCATCTTGTCGATAACTGTAAAGTTTGCAAACGTGGGGTGTTGGTTCCCTATCGTGAAGGTGATGTGGATTGTGCCTTTAATGGATATGCGTGCTCCATCAAAGGAGTTTAGAGACTTGATTTCAGTCGATTGAATGTTGTGTGTTAGGCCTAGTCATTCAACGATAAAGTGTGTGACAACATTTTCTATCGCACCATCATCAATGTGTACTCTACGTACTATGTATTTTCTGATGCTTACACTAATATTCAAAGGTGCATGTGTGACCTCCCCTTGTTTGGGGTTGATCTTGACATCAATATTTTGGAAGGATAGAGTCGTTGTATTTGTGTCTTGTGGTACAAGGGATGTAATGGCTATGTGAATGGTGTCTTTAGTTGGAGACATGTTTTCTTTGGCTAGGATGGAGGCAAGCATGTGTATTAGTGCTTCGCAATGCTCTGGTGATGTCAAGACAAGGTTGAGCAAGGTAGGCATTACATTCTTATGTTTTAATGCATTGTGTGCATGAGATAGTATGTCTATGAGGTTGTCATTTATGTTTGTCATGGTGGGAGCCTCCTCTATTATGTGAGTCATAATGTAGAGCTCTTGTGGAGGGGTAATGCATAAGGGTTGCTGTTTAGTGGGCCTAGGGATAGAGCTAGGGCTGGTTTTTGGTTTAGGTGTTGCTGACTTGGGTTGCCACTGCTTGTATGTGGTCAAGTTGTTGGAACTTGGACTTGGTGTGGGTTTCACCAGAGCGACTTGTATGTTTAACATCGCAATGGATGGTGGCTAGTAGTTTAACATCATACCAAATGGGTTGTTAGATGTTGCCCTTATGATGAAGGGTCTCTTGCTTTGGGAAGTCGTTGAAGGTATATGACTGCTAGGTTGCACTACATTGAGCAATCCTTTCTTTTTCATTCTTTGCAAATCATTTTACAAAGTTTGACAAGTGTCTGTGTCATGTCTAGGCATTTGGCGGTAGTGGTAGTATGCACTCAAGTCAAAATGTTGTGGGACATATGTGTTGTATGTTGTATTGGGATGACTTACCAACTCACAGTGTTTCTAGTTGTGTATGTAGGCATCATATGACATGTGTTTGCGTTGGACTAGACCAGTGTTGAGGAACTGTTCTAGCAATTGGGAAGGTTTTCTTGGCAAGGGTATGTGTTTACGTTGGGTGTGCTCACTTCTAGGAGCAGCTTGTGTGGCTGTGCCAAAGCTAGAGCTAGCGGCTTGGGGTGTTGAGGCCATGGGCCTATTGGCTGCATGTATTGGCAAGGTGATTGTTGTGTTTGATATTTCTTGTGTATCCTACAGTATTTTTGTTGTTTGTGTTGGTTGTAGTTGTTACATTTGCTATTTTGCATGTTGTTGTTTTTTGTGTTGGCTCCTGTAGGCCAAGTAGGATGGGTCATTGCTTGCTCTTGCTACCTCTTTGATGCCCTTTGCTTGGTTAAAGGCCTGGGCAAGAGAATTTGGGGCTTGGTAGAGTAGTTTTGACTTGATGAAGTCATTGACTGCATCCTTGAAGATTTCCAAGAGATGTGTCTTTGTGATCAGCTCATGCATTTCATTGGATGTGGCACTCCATTGCTGGAGGAAGGGTGGTATGGGTACTAGGGGTCATTGTCTGACATGGAGGAGCTTGTTGAGTTTCACTTTAGGTTTGATGTTGTATCTGAAGCTTGTCACAAATTAGTGTATGAGGTCCTCAAGGGATGCGATGGAAGCTTGGGGTAAGGCATGGTACCGATCTAGAGCTTTGCTAGTGAGCAACAAGGGGAAGAGGCATAGAATGGCATGTGGCCAGGAGTGCAACGTGATGGCTTCTGTGTGGAATGTGATGATATGTGTATTGGGGTTACTATGACTATTGTATTTTGTCAGATGTGGCAATGAATAGCCTGCAGGTAGTGTAAGGGGTGGGACCGTAGGACAGATTGGATCATCACGGTAAAAGTCCACCACCTTGGGTGTGTCTGAGGAGGCAAGCTTAACTTGGTTGATTTCCTCTATTAAAGTCTGGATGAGTTGGGACACTTATTCCCAACTCATAGATTCAACAGTTGATTGTGTTAACTGGACTTGCGTAGGTTGTGTGGTAAAGGGTTGGATTACCGGTTCAGGGCTTTGCGAGTTTAATGTCATGGCAGATGGTTGTTGGTACTTTAGCATCATACTAGACATGTGTTGGTAGTTTAAGGCCATACTAGGCCATGTATAGTTTAATTTCATCCTGGACGAATGATGAGCAGGTGCCTGAGGCACTGGTGAAATAGACATGGCACATGTGGTGCCTGTGTAAATGTTGGGTTGAGATTGGGGAGGTTGGGGCATGGCCCCAGTGTAGGCATAAGGTACTTGTGTTGCCTAGGGTTGGGCCCTGTTGTATGTACAAGGTGTTTGGATTGTTTGGGGCTTGGCCCAATGTGTGTAGATTGTGAAGAAAATGCCTTAGGCATGTGCTCCAAGTGTTGTGATTGCTCTGAGGAGGCAAGGCCTCAAGAGCTGTCAGGTTCAAGTAGGGCCACGAACTCGTACTCGTACTTAGATGGTGATCTCGAGTAAGACGAAGTCATCTCGAAATCGTTGTGTTGTGTGTATTGTATGTATTAGACAAGGTGATCCATGTTGGTAATAGTTAGTACTTAGACCAGCTTGAAGTTAGGTGCGAATTGCGATGAATTCACCTTTGAAATGGATGCGTTTTGTGTGTTTTTGTTAAAAAACACTGTAGCGACACTGTAGCAGTATTGTAGTGGCACTGTGGTAGCATGAGTACTGTAGTAGTCACAAAACACTATAGCAGCATAAGGTTACTGTAGCAAGTAGAGCATGAGTATGGAAGCGTGTGTACATAGCATAAGCGTGAGTTAGAACCCAACATGAGCACTATAGCAGTGTGAGTACTGTTGCAACTGCAAAACACTATAGCAACATAAGGTTACTGTAGCAAGTGGAGCATGAATATGATAGCGTGTGTACACAATGTGAGCATGAGTGAGAACCTAGTGTGAGCATTGTAGCAATCACAAAACACTGTAGCAGCATAAGGTTACTTTAGCAAGCAGAGCATGATTATGACAGTGTGTGTACACAACGTGAACATGAGTTAGAACCCAATGTGTGCAACATGAGCGTTAGTTTTAGCACTTGATTTGGGCAGCATTTGAACAGGTAACGTGATTAGTATTTTGATTAAATGAA
Source organism: Gnetum montanum (assembly GCA_015680685.1). NCBI lineage: Eukaryota > Viridiplantae > Streptophyta > Gnetopsida > Gnetales > Gnetaceae > Gnetum > Gnetum montanum. The sequence goes on along the minus strand of MNCI01009146.1, from coordinate 255,605 downwards.
AAACATGTTTAGCCTTCCTTCTAGTGCCAATTTATTGTACTGACCTAAATCGTCGGTGTAAGGCTGGAAGGGAAAAAAAACATCAAAAGATCGTTAGGTAGACATAGCTGACCTTGCCTTCACCTGAGCGCAAGCTAGAAAAGGAAACAAAGGTAGAGTGCCTTGGATGATCTGCACACAAATCAACCAAGAACTTCCCCGAGTGTAAACTATGGCTTGCACTAGGGTTATCGTAACTAATGAAGCACAAAATGTAAATAGTAATGTACAAAATGCAAACAAAGCATATTCAGAACAGTATTGCAAACAAAACATAAGCTGAATGTAAAAGAGAGTAAACAATATAATGGCTAGAAAAATGAACTGTATTGTATTGCTTAAAAAAAATGTGCATCGGTCAAAGCATAGTTGCATGTGTAGATGGTAATTTAAGCACCAATCCTCGAGGTGATGTGATGTGTTTTAGAAGTGCTTGGATGCTAGGAGTCAAGTGTGCCTGAGCGCCCAAGGATTGCTGGTTTGAGTTTCCTAAGCCATCAACCTTCAAAATTGCCCACCCCATTTATGTGAATTGATAGGGTATTTATAGGGTTTGGCTAGGCTTGGGTGCAGAATTCATGAGTGGAATCAATGGATGAGAGATGAGAGGAAAACAAATCAAGTGACACATGTCTAATGGACAGCTATGTGTGAGTTGGTTGTGTGTAGGAAGCCTATGTTCTTGACCAGATGCACTGTATCATACAATGTGTGTTGGCTTACGCAAGCTAGCATACACCCGTAGGAGCAGTTTGACAAGATCACAAATGAAGATTTATAATGAAATGATACTGTATAATAAGAGAATTTGACTCTAGCTTGCTTGATTGATGGATTGACTACTACAGGATGTTGATTTGAGTGGTTCTATGGCTGTTTGAGGCATCTATGTTCCACTAGGGCTCATAGCATAAGTTGATTTGGTCCTGGCGTGTCCCCAGCATGTGTTTCATGTGCTTTTGTTTGGGTGTGAATAGTACTCACGCTGCCAACGTGACCTCAGCATGAATGAGTTGAAAGTGACACCTTTTACACCAAATTTTAATTTTTTAAAGCCTGTTCTTTAAGTGCAATGATTTCTTGATTGTGTCTGACCTTGAGAGTGATCTAAAAGTAGAAAAATGAGGGTGATTGTGCCCTATTTTGAGCCACTTTTGGCAGCTCACGCTGGACTCACACTGGCAGCGTGACCACAGTGTGAGTGTCCAGGATAAGCTAGTGTGAGTGCCATGCCCTAGTCAAATTTTTTCCTTTTAAAAGTTCAAGAGGCTCTGAGTTGTTCTTGTTTCAAAGTGTTAGGCCAAAATTAGTGGTGTTTCAAACAAAATATACCCTTTGCTTCTAGATATCTTTTGTAATATTTTTTTTTCCAAATTGTATAGAACTTTCTAAGATTTCCAAAAATATAAATTTTATTAGTTAATTCCTTGTGAAGTTAAGATAACCAAGAAATTCTTTCACTGCTTATGATTCCTTCACTTGGTATTAGAGCACAAAGTTCAACTACAAAAATGAGCATAAAAAACATAGCTAGATGCTCCACCATCTTTGATGGATCTCAAGATCTCAACTTATGAACAAGGATGATGAAAGGCCTCCTTGAACATAATGAATATTTGAAAATAGTTGAAACACTTTTCAAATTTATCCTTGATTTAAAAATTTTTATGAGCTTACAAATCAAAGAATTTGAAACAAAGAGGAAGAATAACAATTTGGCTCTCATGATGCTACTTGCTAGTATTTCACAAGTTATTTTTGGTAGCTATAGTCTTTATACTATTGAAAAATATGTGTGTAATAATCTCTAATTAAAATACAAGGGAAGCTTGAAAATTAAGAATTACAATAATTAATCTATGAATAAATATTTGATATCCTAGAAACTAGAAGAAATGAAAGAATCAAAGTCTTTATTAGAATGTATGATAGCTTAAGAATAATAGATTAATATGATTGTGAATATACCAATAGGAAAAATGTTTAGAAAGTTTTTAAAGCTGATTTGAAACATGATGAAAAAAACATTACTCTTCAATGGACTTCAACATGCTCAGTATTAATGAATTAGTTGCCTAAGTCAAAACCCTACAAATTATGAAGAGTAACAAAAAATCTAGCGATGATGATCAAGCCTACATAACTAACTAAAGAGGAAGAGGGAGGTAAGGAAGATTCAATTATCATAATAGAGATCAAAAAACAAACTTAGAAGAAAATGGTAGTCAAAGTATAAGAGGAAGAGAAAAAGGTTCATCAAGAGAAAGATGTAGATAGAATTAATCTACAAGGAAAAGACAAGGTTAAGAATCAATACCATATTACAACTTCTACAAAAAAAAGATCATACCATTAGCTAATACTGGATCAGAATTGATTTAAAAATAATCCATTGATAAAATTTCTAAATAGAACAAGATACTTTCTCACTAGCTTAAAAGAATACTCAAGAAGAAGAGTCAGGTAATTAACCATTGGAAGCAACATAGCCAATCTCAAAAGTAATGTAAACTTGATGTTGCAAAGAAACATGGATAACTCTATATTACTTATGGATAATGAATAGGAAAGGAAAGAAAGGATATGAGTGGGACTAGAGCTGTGTTTCTTGGATACAGTGGCTTTGTAATAGTAGTCTTACATTTATGTAACAAAATAATTTCATCAGCCCATCTTTTCGTAAATCTAGAGCTTCCTTCCTGAGACAAAGTCTTTGAAAGCTTGGTTTGAAAGAGAAGGGAGGAGCCTATGTAAGATTGGGGTTGGTGGATGAAGGAAAAACACAAGAAAAGTAACAGGAACATGTCAAAATATAAAAAATCCATGATGTTTTATAAACAAAAACTGCTGCCAGCTATGCTTAGACTGTTATCGGTACAGTAATCATAATAGAAAGAGATAAGTTTGTGCCCTATGATTGCTATGCTATGCATCTACTTCAGTACGCTACTCATGTTTCAATTAATCAAGAAAGCACAGTCTTAAATTGGGACTTGTTCAGCATTGCAAAAACCTAAATGGCAGTACGTGGCAACAAAGCATTGGTTTTCAAACGTAGCACCAAAGAAGACAATGAAACAGTGATAGGTACCAATCAAGAATAGAGGTAGGGCTTGGCACACGTTCTTTATTTCAAATTTCTGCAACGATTTTACCAGAGGTAAATCTATGACATAGAAATTTGCAAAAACGAAAAGAGTTTGGGGATATTGCTTCTTGAGATTGCAAACTATTTTGGGCAACTACTCATTTACCATGGAGGCAAAAGCATTGAATCATGGCATGTAGCCGCTGGAATCACAGGGCTTACTACTATACTAATTTTGGTGCAACGTGGGATGATGCGACAGTAATCCTACAACTCAGATTTATGCAGATCATTCTGTCAAAGGCAATGGTTGCTGAAAAAAGTTGTTGAAGTTACGGCGAGAGGGATCTAGATGGTACCCTGAAGTCTGAAGTCAAGGTGGTGCAACCATAAGTCTATTTATTTTAAATCCATTACATTGTAAGGAAGCTATTTTCTTTGTAAATTCTGCATTGTTTTCCCATCAAATGTTTTAAGTGGTAACCATTGATGGAAGTATATTTTATATGATTTATGTGCAAAAAAGAATGAAGAAGGTAACAAAAGAAGAAAAATCAGTGTTCAAGGAGAAAAGGAATTTATGGGACACTTGTTCAAAGTCCTGTATGGATTGAACACTTGTCAATTATGGTAGTTATTAACCACCAAATAGGCTACTTGGCAACTAGATGGGACACTTATCAACTATAGCTTCTTAATCTACATGGTAGTTGTAACTACTAGACACTTGTCAATTATAGTATTTAAATCTATGGTGGTTATAAATAATCTCCATAATAGTTGTAATTATCCTTAACCTCTTATGATGATTGTAACTACCTTGAGGCCACTATAAAAAGGCTTCAAGTGTAGAATTCAAAGGGGATTTTGGAAGGATTTTTGGGAAAAAAGACATTTGAAGATTACTTGTGATGACTTGTTAAAGACATCAATTTAGCTGCTTTGTTTAAATCTTGTGAATTTTTTTCTACCCATTTTGTTTTAGTTGCTTAGCTAATGGATTGGATAGTATCATGCTAGGAATTTAATTTTGGAATTTGTCTTAATTTTTTTTATAGCTCTGTTCTTGCTCAATATTAGACTCCTATTAAGATTTATCATAGAAGAGCTCATGTTATTGAAAGCCTCAAGAGCAATTTAATAGTAATGTCTTAACAAAATTGCCATGTTTCGAGCATAGAGAATTTAGGAAAATATTTGGTATTTTGATGGGACTAAAATAGCTTCTTTATATTTAAAGTTTATTGCCTTGTATTTTAATCAAGAAAATGTCAAATTTTTCGAAAGCTTTGTTGAATGCAATCTTTGACATCTATTACTTAGCCAAAATAAAGATTCATACTGTGTCATTTTCGTAACCATTTTTGGTAGTATAATAGGATTTTTTTTATAAAATTACTTGTTGAGCTTAGAAGTTTTGAACAATTTGTAGTTATTGAATTAGGAATAAATTTATTGCAAAGTGTTTCCTCATGTTAATTTATCTTGCTTAAATATTTTAGATTTCACAAAATTTTTCTTTTCTTCTTCTTCTTTCTAAGTCCATTTAATTTCAATTTATTTCTAGTTTTCTTATGGAACTTTCTCATTGGGGGAAATTAGGAGTAGATTGGCAAAATTGTGCTCAAATGTTTTTGTAAAATTTTATTTATTACAAGTAGGTATTATAAGGACCATATAGATTAAGTGATTGAACAAAATAGGAATCTCCAACAACTCACAATGTTTGACAAAGTTGGTCAAATTTTCTTTATAATAGCCGATTATAGTTTTATACATAACCCAATCATTTCAACATTTGTAATAGCAAAAATATACTCACTTCTAGTATGTTTTATAACTACTGAGTTTATTTGGAGGTATTTGGGCCTTTGTGTTGTTAAAGACCAGCAAACACCTAAATCTTGTTTGAAGAACACCTTCAATCCCATGACTCCCAAGGTCATGAGACTTGAAGGTCCCCAATGTTGGCTATCTAATTCCAAATGGTTGCCAACACCTGGGTGCCTAGAAACTCATAGGTATGAAGGCATGCAAGGGTATTAATGGCGTGAGCCTACTATGGGGAGCACCCACTTGCTTACTCTTTGGTCTGGTTTCATTAAACTTCCTATTCCTTCTTTTGCATTCAATTTCATGATTTTACCAAAGAAACATCTAGTTTTTCCATATTTGGCATGTGAAATTTTCTCCAAATCTTCTTTCCTAAACCAATCTCATGCCTTATTCCATGATTTTTCATCATTATAGGAATTTTTTTCTTCCTTTGGACTCTAAACTTATCATAAAACTCATGTTTGTCGATGCAGTCAATGCGTCGACACATCACAAAAGACCTATAAATATGCATCAACACTTAGAAATTTTTCACATTTTCATCCAAAACCAAGGGGAGTTTTTTCCATTTTTATAGTTGAAAAAACTTGAGAGTGCCATAACTTCCATACAACTTCTCTAATGAACTTTTTTTTTTGATCCCCTAGCTATTAGAGGTTAGTTCTCCATCATGGGGGTCATAAACCTTTGGTTTATGATAAAAACGTTTTCACAAATTTTTCCAACTTCTCAAGCTTTAACTATTAAAATAATATTAAAAATTCCATCTACATCAAGTTAAACCTCATAAACAAACTCAAGTAGCTAATGAATAAAATAATAGTAAAATAATGAACCTACCATGATCACAAACAAACGTTGATGTAACTTAACTAAATGAGAGAGGTATATAGAAAAAAGAACTAAGGGTTTCAATTTCTAATTGTTGGTTACATTTGTGATCATAGATGGCATCAAAAGGGAAGTAATAGTTGGAGGATTATCATAACCAAGGAAGAAGTGGCCATGAGGAGCAAGGGGCTAGCAATAGTCACAGCAACCCCATGAACAAGAAGCTGAAGCAACTCATGTGACAAAATCTCTTTGGAAGGATCCTTGCATATTTTAAAAGGGCTAAGGTTGGAAATAAGAGAGTACATAGAAATGTACATGATGGGCTAAATGTACAAAAAGCCCATGACCCATAGCGAAGATCTCTTAGACAACATTGTAAGCATGGAATGTAAGTGGTAGTAGCAACAATCAGGGAAGGATTATAATCATGATTCATCACATAAATGAAAGGCTAAAAATATTGAAGGTAGTGATAAATCTTCCACTATAATTGAGGCTCTAGCACAAGATTAGATTAGAATAAAAAAATCCTTGATAGACTTGTCCAACTATGTGGACCAAATTTGGGATTTGATGACTAGTAGTATAACCACTACTCTTAAGGATATTGAGGGTAAGATGGTTGAAGTTACAACCAAAGTAGTTGTACAAAATGAATGTTGAAAGGGGTATGATGGTAAGGATAGAGGGAAGCTCTCCTACTCTAAAAGCATCCAAAAAGATCCAAAGGAGGCTTTCTCATCCTTCTTTGATGAAGAGGTTCCCTACGAATACTATGTAGACTTTCATGATTCTTAGTGCTATCCAACATGGCTCATATGATTAGTGAAATGGAACGATCTAAGTACCTTTGAATCCTAGATTCATTAATATGTAAATAAGAAGGAATCCATACCTTAAGCATTTAGACCATCTTGGTGATGCATATCTATTGCCCATGCAATAATACCAATAATGATAATCTCTAAGTCCTTAGGGTCTTAGTCCATGGAATCTTCCAACTCCGATGCAAAAATAGATGTAACTTCTACCTAATCCTTACTTTTAAGGTGCATAAGTAAGCACTTATCAAATCCTAATGATGATACCTTAACAATACCTACCTACTTCCAATAATTTTACCAACTAAGCTTTTTAGCAATAATAGTAGCAACCTCTTTCCTTGTCCCATATAAGGTGGAATACCTGATCAGGTATAATCAAGGTAGGTCAAATTAAGTAATATTTCCTATGGTAATGATCATTCTTCTATCCTTGTATTTGGGTAATATTAAAATTCATCTATTAATTTGGTTGTAGGGGGAAGTTTGAGGTCTCATGGTAGAAAATTTCACTACAAGTACAAATGCAAGAGTCTTAGAACTACACTTGCATCATCCTCTTCACCTTATGTAGAGGTAAATCATTCAAGTCAAAGAGAAGCCAATACTTGAGAGATCTTGATGAAACTTCTTGATTCTAATCCAACTACAATATCTACTTTAGGGATGAGTTTCATTGGTATGTCTAGTAGAAATTACATGATGATGCCTAATGGTGATATTATTACTATCTTCATGTTCATGGTGGCAATGTGGGTAGTTACAAAAGGATGTTTTTCTAAAAAATAACTAGATTCTAGAAGTCCCATGATGGAGATCCAACTTGGTAAAAAGGATCATTATCTATCTCTCTGTGACTCTCATTCATGGGTCAATCTCACCTCATTGAAGTAATATCTTGATGTGAACTCTCTCCTCTCAACCATACTAACATTTGGTTGGGGCTAGAAAACCAATCATATGCATACCCCATCAGAAAAATATGCAATATGAACACTTCTATTATATGTTAGTCATATCTTGCTAATTTCTTGGTAATTAGATCAAGATGGAAAGAAATCTTCTTATTATCATGTGAAGAGCTTGGTTAAGCATTGCAAATTCTAGGTTGGTTTTCCAAGACCTTCACCTCAAGATCGGAAAAAGGAATGAGATCAAAAGGATGAACTATAAGAGAATACCTTATGATGCTTCTTAGTCTTGTTGCATCATGAGCATAAATCATTCAAAGAAGCTAGATGGAACACTTATTAGGAAACACCTAGTGTACCATATGAATATCTTCTATCTCCAAGCATGCTAAAAGCTCAATTTACCATTGAGAGTCTTTCTATGTGATAAACATGGGTCAAAAATTGGGAATGGATCCTCTATTCCATGTTAAAATTTTATTTTTCTACAATTTTCATTTGTGCGAGTAACAAAGACTAGTGGATTTAGCTAGAATTTTTTACTCTTTGAACTAAATAAATAATCAATCTTGATATTTTCATTTCTTTTAAATTTTTTTTATTTATGTGTATGGGAAAACTAATTAAGATGATTTACGAATGCTCATTCAATAAGACAATTGCCAGATGGATGAGGTATAGATGCGATGATGATGCAAAAGCACCAAATGGGTCTAACATGGAGCTTTATTAATGAAATGTCCATGCAACAACATTCATCCATCCATATTTCTTATATAGATCATTAGTGAACTAGGCTCAAATTTAGTGGGGAGTGTGAAATCACACTATGAGCTACTAAAGTTAATGCTACTAGAACTATGGGTAGGTGATGGATCCACATATTAGAATATGAGCTTCGGAATCCTAGAAGGGTTATTGGTTATTGGTAAAAAAAAGGTGTATCATCAAGGGTCCTTGTGATCATTGGATGGATCTAATTAGTGTGATTGAACCAAGGTGCATATGATGCCCTACCTAGAAACCCTAGTTAATACAAAGTTTATGATTGATGAACCTATGCATGCCATGTGGTGGAGGCTTAATTCTCATATTCATGTAATTCAAAGACTCTAGGTGATGATTTAACATCTAAATCATTTCCATGATTTCCATGCTTCATTATATATATATATATATATATATATGAAAAATGATGATGAAAAGAAAGAAAATTTGAAAAAAAATGAAAGAAGATAAGAAAAGAGAAAAGAGAGAAGAGGTAATGGAAAGAGTAATGTACTTTCAAGTTTGGCAGTTTATACAAACTGGCATGTTTACCATCCAAACTAATCTCATAATTGCTCATATCAAAATCAAACTAGTGGTTAAACCTATGGTTATGCAAGCTTTGGTCATGTTCATCCCATTTCCTAGATTTCTTGACTCCTCATAATGTTGTAGTCAAATAAAATCTCTTTCTTAATTCTACCCATGAACTTGAAGGTTCAAAAGTATTTTTCTTTATGAATATTATTAATGTCAATTTTTGCTCCCATCAAAAGTTCATAGTCATTTGTTGTATGGGATAATAATATTTATCCTTGACCCAAGCCTTAATCATATCTGAACCTAAAAAATTTTCAATTATTGGTCAATTATTGTAGCCTAGGGCATCAATGAGATGCTTCTAGTAGGGTAAAATTCAAGAAGCTTGTTATGCATACATGCATCGATGAGATGTTTCTAGTAGGGTAAAATTCAAGAAGCCTGTTGTGCATACATGCATCTATGAGGGAAAATCAAACTAGAATCTTAACTTTTGTATGTTTAGTGGCATGTTGTCTTGATTTTGTTTTCATCAATGATTAGACTACAGAATAATCAAGGCTAGATGGCACTAGATGTAATTAGTATAACCTTGTGCTTAGAAGTAAGACTTAAATATTAATCCTTATTATTTGGAGGATTAGTAGTGAAAGGTTTTTATAGCAGATCTCTTATGGGGTGTAGGACGTGCTCATGTTCTCCATGAGCTAATTGAATCATTCACTAGGGATCTAGTGGTGCTTTTCTCTTTCTTTCTATCATTATTTATTCAAATCTTCTCTTTTTAATTCTTCTTCATAGTTTTGCATGGAAAGAAGTTGATTAGAAAAAGAGAAAGATGAGATTGAGCCATCCAAGGAGATAGAGTCTCATTTAATGCTAATGTTTCATTAATTTTTGAAAATCCATGGGTGTCTCATAAATGGATTTCACGAGGGCAAGGAAGGTAAGTGTCTACTTTGGGGAGGATCCACTTATGAATCCTTGGTGAATTAGCATCATATGCAAGTGAGATAAATCTTATCTTCTAGTGATGGTGAGGGTTGCATTGCATATGATACTTGATTGGTCTTCCACTTCTATAAGTCTCAACTCTTCATGCTTCAAGATTTAACCATAACAAACCCTATCGATTTATCTTAATTATATTTGTATTCCATTATTCTTGGTACTATAATCATTCTACTATTATTTTAACCCCTCTATGCTAGTCTTGGATTCATTTGAATGCATAGATTGATCAATCAACTCATTTCCCATGATCCATGATGTCATCTAAGATAATTTTATAATGCTCTTATTATCGTACTCCTTGTACACACTGTGAGGTTAAGTCATGATGAATTGGACATGTTGAGGATCTTGTGTGGAGCTCTAGTGGTAGAAAAAGGTAATTTTATAGTTGAGAGGATGAAATTTGATATTTTTTCATGCTTGGAAGGATGCATTGATGCATCCTCTATGTTAGTGTAAGGGTGTTGACTCTCCTATGCTAGTACACCCTCTTGCACTAGTGATCCACTATAAAGGATAGGGGGACTCCCAAACACATTTTACAATTTATCATTTTTTATTTTTTATACTTTCCTTACCTGTAGTCTTTACAAATAAGAAAAAATCTATTATTTTTCACTCTAAATAAAGTATTAGTAATATTTTTACAAGCATTCTTCTTAGCTCTTCCTATCCTTGCTGTTCTAGTTATGATTCAAGCCTGGTATATTGTAACTTAGTCATGGGAAAGAGACACCAATTTGGATATGCATTTAATGTATTTGGTAGTTATTTAAATATGTCAATATTATTCATACTTTCCCATGCATGCCATGATTTAACAATTATGATGACGTTTTTCAAACTTTTTCCAAGGATTGTATTTATCATTGTTTTCATGTGCAATTTTCACAATGGTAGTATGGTGCCTAGGGAAACTGACTTGATTTTTAGTAGATTTCATAATTTATCATGCTGGGATAATTTTAATCCAAGATCCATAGACCAAGAAGGAATAAGGTTAAACAATATCAAACCTCCATCTTTGGACCTTTGCATGAATCATTGGTTAATGAGGATGAGAAGTGGGAAGAACCTAGATCTTCCAATCTGAAACCCATAGGTCTTGCTCCAGAAAGGCCTCAATCAAAAACTAGAATAGGAGTTAGGTAATCATATTTTTGATCTTTAGGTCAAGCATTTGTGTAGCATAATGTGACTAAACAAGTGTTGAAGGATGTAGTAGAAGAGAAAGCTAAGGATGCTGACGACATCCAAGAGCGTATGGATGTTCATGATGCTCATGAAGTAATTTCAAGCAAGGAAATGATTTCTTATTTATCTTGAATTTAGAAAGAATGGGCTAATGAGATTTATATTTTTTGAAATCTTAGAAATTTTTCTATAATTTTCAAAATAAGTAGTACAAAAGATATTCAGAAATTGAGGTTATATTATATTCTTTCCAATCTATAAAAAATCATGGTGCAAATTTAAGAGATGATGACACAAATGTTATTAAGTTTCTCATGCTAAAATTTTATATAACACTTTCCAAAGATATTATCTTTTAAATAAATCTAATATCACATCAAATTATTATGTGATGAGGAAGAAATAATCTAATCATTGAATGTCATTCATTCTGGTTAAAATTCAAGATCCAAAAAATTTTCCAAGTTGTATATTTTATTTCTTCCAAACCATAATAAATACTAAACTGAATTTTTTTACATGTAGTAACATTTTCAGCTTTCTAATAAATCTAAAATTACTAAAAAATGTTATGAAATTAAAAATATATATTAAAATAATGAATTTCCATAATTCTAACTGTTCAACTTCCAAAATTGAGGAAATAATGGTTAATGATGTTGATGATTTGATAAAATTGATTAAAGATTGATGAATTAATGATGAAGTAGTCAAATTCTTATTGAAATTACATTGATGATTCCATAATAAAAATTTCCAAGAGATTATTTAGATATGTATATGTGACAAGTGGGGCAAAGTTTATAAAAAATTATACAATATAGTTCCAATTATTAAAAAAAACCTTAAAATTAAATATATATATGGATTTAGGCCAAAATAACATTACAACGTCTCATAAATCTATAAATTTCTTGTATTTTATTTAAATAACTCCTATTATATAATGAAAACAAAAAATTATTATCTTCTATTTTAAAAGAACAAACAATCCCCCTTAGAGTGGAAGGAAAACTTCATTCTTCATTTTTGCTTTATCCTTTCTTTGTCATACTCTAAGTTCCTATAGATCCATTGAGGTACTTAATTTTTTAGTACAAAATATTTGTTATTATTAAGTCAACAAGTTACTCTTTTGAACTAATGTGAATGGGTTTGATGGTTCCTTCTTTCAGTTCCTGCTTGATGAAATAGTACTTGATGTTAATGTGTTTGGATTTTTTGTGATGAACATAAACTTGGGATAGTTAAATTAATAATGTATTATCAGAATATAAATTTATAGAAAGACCAACTTCAAATCCTATGTGTGGGAGAAGTTTATTTATCTAGAGTATGAATTGGAGGTGATCGGTCATGGTGATAAATTTTTCTTTACAAGTGGATAAGCTAATGGATGATTATTTCTTTGATTTCTAATATACTAGATTTTCCCCATACATAATGAGATCTTCTAATGTTGATTTTTCTATCATCATTATCTCCTACCCAATCAACATATGAATATGAATGAACATTATTATCTTCTTTACTAAATTATGTCATAAAGTTACAAGTTTCTTTTACGTACTTGAGGAGATGCATAACCACTTACATGTGAGATTGTCTTGGCTCTTACATGAATCTAGATAAGTATGATGTTGTATATTCTTAAATTGTTCTATTTTTGCAGAGAAATTGAAGTGATCCAATCATGATTCTATACATGGTTTCATTTATGAGAGGAGGCTTATCTTTGGTAGTTAACCTTAAACTATATAGTAAAGGATTGTTGACTAGCTTCTAATTTTTTAGATTGAATTTACATATTTATTTTGATGAATCTTCATATTGAATTTTTCAATGATGGAATTTACATATTTATTTTGGAATCTTCATTTCCTTATTATCTTGGTTCACTTCAATTCCTTGAAAGTATTTAAGTTCTCAAAGGTTCTTCATTTTGAATTTGGTTTTCATGTCATTCTTGAAATATTTTGCTAGCCTTTTATTTGTGGAAATAATGATAATGTCATCTACATATAGTGACATGACGGTGAAATCATCTACTTCCTTCTTGAAATATAATGTTGGTTTAAACATGCAATTTTGATAATTCATTTCAGTGAGATAGTAATTAATTCTCTAAAACTAGACATTCCATGCTTGGTTTAGGCCATATAGAGTTTTGTTGTGTTTGCACACTTGTTCTTTTTTCCTTTGATAACACAATGTTTAGACTACTAGATATATACTTCTTCTTTGATTTATGTATTTAGAAATACTAAGCTTACATTCATTTGTTGATCCTTTAGATCTTTGCATAATACTATGAAGAGAATGAGCTTGATGATTTTAAATCTGGTAACCAATGGAAAAATTTCTTCATAGACACTATCTTTCTTTTATTTAAATCCTCTTACCACAAGTCTTGATTTATATGTTCTAAATTCTTCTTTCTCATTATGCTTTTTTTATATAGCCACTTTCAATTAATAATATTTTTATCTTTTTATTTGTCCACTAATTCCCTTGATTTATTTCTTCAGATGGCATTGGACTCTTTGTTTATGAGTTCTTTCTAGAATTTTAATTTCATGGCTTCATTGACTTTGGTTAGTTTAGTTGAGATTGCTGAATATGCCATATTTCTAATATTATGAGATATTGTAGTTATTTTTTCAAAGTTTATATCTAGCATTTAAGTGTGAGGATGATCTCTTTAAACCCAAGGTTTTGAACTTTGATATGTGTGTGATTTCTCTTACTATTTGAAAAAGTCATTTATACTAAAATTTATGTCATCAAATATAACATATCTTGAAACATGTCATTTCTAATTCATTGGATTGTAGCACTTATATCCAATAGTATGATAATCATAACCAAGAAAGATGCATTTGTTTACTCTATCTTCAAGTTTGTCAATGAATTGTTTTGGGTTCTTTACAAAGTAATAAGATATGAATATTTTCATATGACTCAAGTTAGGAATTCTATTGTATAGAACATCATATGGAGATCTATCTTCATTTCTTTTAGTGATGATCTGATTAGAAATGTTATAAGAAGTTGTGATAGTTGTACTCTAATATTGGTTAGGAAGTGAGACATGCTTTAGTAAGCACCTTATCATATCTTATATTGTTCTAGTATTTCTTTTAGCTACTCCATTTGATTATGGGCTACATCCACATATGGTCTAATGTAAGATACCAATTTCTTTACAAAAGATGTCAAATTCTTTATTTATGAATTCACCTTCTTTTACTAGATCTAATGGTATTAATCTTAACATTCATGGAGTTTTCAATTGGTGTGTGGAAAGTTTAAAAGAATTTGATGGCTTCATCCTTTTAATTTATATTATAAGTCCAAGTGTATCTTGAGTAGTCATCTACTATTACCATGAAATAATATTTCCTTCTAATTAAAATAGTGGGTATTCACCCAATAAGATTAATGTGTAGAAGATCACATGATTTTTTCTTCTTTATCATGTGAGATTTTTGATGAGAATTGGTTTGCTTTCCTTGTATGAAAGTTTGACATTTGTCTTGAAGAATGTCTTAAAATTTTTATTCCTATATGTTTTACTTGTTTTATTATTCTTTCAATTTTTTGATAGGAGGTGTGACTAAGCCTTCCATACCAAAGTTTGAACTTGCAAAAATCCTCATTATTATTTTCCTTAACTTCATATTTTTCTAGGATTTAGTTGGCTTCTATTGTAAGGACATTCTTTTCTTGAGTAGTATGGTTGCTTATGATGTCTCCTTTTCTATTGAGATAGTTGCATTCAAGGATTTATATTCTATTATTCAAGACTTTGATTTTCATGATTTCTTCGCCATTGGATTTTTTGATAATGTAGAAATTACTCCTAAAACTAAAATTGTTTTCTCCATTAGAGACTTTTTAAACAAAATAAGAGGGTTTAAAAGATTAGAAACATAATACACATTGAAAATGATAACTTTTTTTCTATTTTTTAAATTAACTACATAATATTCTATTTATTCTATGACTAAGTATTTCCATCTCCAATTTTGATGTTTCAAATATTGTTGTTTGT
Organism: Gnetum montanum; assembly: GCA_015680685.1. NCBI lineage: Eukaryota > Viridiplantae > Streptophyta > Gnetopsida > Gnetales > Gnetaceae > Gnetum > Gnetum montanum. Next base: position 240,506 of record MNCI01009146.1, on the reverse strand, counting down.
TTTATATTTCAGAAGCTAATTTTTGTAGGATGTCATGCGATTGAAGCACCAACTGTCTACAATCAAAGAATCTTTCTTTATTTCTTTAATTGAACTAAAGACTATATAATTTTTCTTACTTGTCTTCTTGAGTATCATTTTTAAATGGTGAGAAATTATTTTTTCTATTTATGAAGTTTATCCATATATTTTTTTTAAAACTGATTTTGGTTCAATATTGTTTGATGGTTCAATATAGTTATTCAACACATAAGTCATTAAGAAATATAATCACAATATTGTTCATGACATTAGTTTAAATATATCCACTAGAGCCACTAGATCCCAATGGTACACTATATTTCATAAATCACAATCATATTAAATCATTTCACATCATCACATCACAATCACAAATGATATCCATAATAGCACAATAAATCATATTCAAATTTCAAATTCTCCTCCTTTTTGGACATCATAAAAAAGGATTGGATACATGCACAATCCTCATCCATGTAAGACATTATAAGAGTTTATAAATATATTTTTATCAACACGAAATTTCATATGAACAAGCACATACATATATAAGGAATTTTTCGATTAGTCTCTAAATCAAGAGATAAGACAATTTCTAAGATATCCATATCAATCACATGTATCTTGAGGAAGTTTAAGGTATATTATCCATTAATTTTAAGAACTTCAAAAGAAGCTTTCATAATGAAATTGTGAGTACTTCTTGCTTTAGTTCATATTAGCAATAGAGGGCTTAAGTACTCTAAGAAGATATATTCATAGTATGCAGTACTATCATAGAGATACAAACATCTACAAAATTAGTTAAGTAGAGTACATTTCATGGCATTTTTTCATAGGGTTGACAAATCAAATTCCATTTAAGAGCTTCCCCTTATTAATGATCCATAACTAATCCAAACATAACTAAGTCAAGCCTTTTAAATACTATTCAAGAGTATTTAAAACTAAAACTCAAAGTCCAAAGTTTGATCCTTGAAGATCAAATAACCTATCTCTAAATCAATAAGCCATTAGTAACAAATAACTAATATCTCATAGTTCTATAATTCTCTAATATTCTCCACCTTTTGGAATATCAAAAAAACAATAGGGCATAGCAGTTGCATGGTAGGTGAGTAAAAACATGCATATTCAACTTTTAAGAAAAAGTAACACATATTATCATGCTACATATCTCAAAGGATCAAACACAATCAAAAATATCCTTAATAAGATTTCCATAAAGCAATTTTTATATGGCCATGCCAATTTTAAATACCAACACCAAAAAATACATCACAAGGAAAAATGTTCAAAATATATCTTGGCCATAATTAAAACATACTTTTACCTTAGATACTTTATCATACTCTAAAATGAAGCCCTTTTCTTACTCATTTTTAGCTATGGATGTTTGAGTGGAAAGTCCTACTACTTGAGTATCTTTTGGTAAATGTCTCAAAAGACTCCTTCTACAACAATGACATATAGGATGATAACTATTGATGAGGTATAGGCTCTCCCTGCATACATGCTAGTATCTTTGATCATAATGCATTTGTTGTAGAGAGATTGGTGTTCTTCCCTTGAGCCTTTTAGGATCTTCATGCTACATAGAAATTCTAAGATCAAGTATGTAGACTAAGGTGTTTCATTAGTGATATTTTAATGCTTATTATAGATAATATCTTCCTAGATAGTTAACAAGGAATCCCTCTTAAAAGGAAAGGACTATATGATTAGGCATTGAGGATCAAAAATCATAGTAGAAATGATAGTCTTCAAATTTTGTAATGAAGATCCATTCATGAGTTACTTTTACTTCATAGAGATGCATCCTTGAATCTTGTCAATTTATGCAATAAATATCTATTAAAATCCATGTGAAACATATTTGAGAAAATAGTAGATGTCTTCTAATAAATTTTTACCTCCTAAGATAGATGTCTACTATTAAAATGAGAGATCTTGAATGTATTTGAGATAGCTAACTATTAGAGTAGATATCTATCTTGCTAGGGCCAAAAATAAAGATGCTCTTCTTAAGGTTTTAAACCTCTAAACATCTTCAAACAAGTTTCCATAGCCCCCAAAACCTCCTAGATTTTTCAAAATAAGTAAAAAACACTTGGCAAAATACCTTGAAATCATCAACAAAAAATCATCAGAAGAACATGGACAGAAACATCACCCATACATTGAGAATTACACAAGAGATTGGGTCATGTATCCATAAATTTGGAGTGCCATTTCAAGATCAAGTTTGAAGGCTTTTGAAAGAAATCCATTAGTAGTATCTTATGATAAGCATAAATAGTTCATTTGATCAAGGAATTACTTTTAAAATGTTGTTTTACTTATAAGAAACATGAAGTTCATTAAAAATACTAATTCAAATGCTTCAATTACCATACATTAATTTTTTTAAAAATAATTGTGCTTTAAGAAAGCAAAAATGTCATATCATAGCTTAATTAAGAGTATAGAACACAAGTAATGTATGTTTAAACAACAATGAATGTTAACAAAAAGCTTTTGGTGAATCATAATCAAGAACTTGAAACCACTTGAAACCAATAGATTCTAGTTAAGAATCCAAAACATTATTTATCAATAAATAATTTAAAAGTAGAACAAACAAGTTATAGAATATTATGGTTGAACAACCTGCAAGGTCAAGTGGACATTTCTTTGGATTTTCAAAGATTTCTAATAGCTTTCATTCAACCATAAAAATAAATTAATGTAGTCTAATCTCATCAAGTTAAGGAATAATGATTATAACTATACTTACAGTTACTTACCTTGCTTGCTAATGGAGATTTAAACTAAGGGTCTTCTTTTGAAGTTCCTCCTTTCATACCAAATTTCTTTTATTTCTAATGTCTTTCTCCCTTTCAAAAAAGTATTGAGAGTTCTTTCACTTTCTTCTTTTTGCTTGATTCTTCACACCATATTGTTCTATTTATCCTTTTAATTTGTCCTCTATTCCTTTTCTCCTTCTAAGATTTCCTTTCTAATTGCATTTAGGTAAGACTAAGAAGTATTTTGATACAAATAGGTGTTCATGTGATAATATTATAAATTTCACTCTTATTTCTTATGACCAAATTTATTACAATAATAACACCTAACCTTCCTATTCTAATTAAAGTGATAAAACCTTGTAGCCACTCTTGGTTGGAATGTAGTTTTTGTTAACACTTCAATCTTTGAAGAAGCCTTTTGTTGATATGGAGTTTGTGTAGATGATTCTTCTTATGCACAACATCCCAGACCACTTTTATCATGTGGAGGTATTCCTTATCCTAGAATGATGTGGATGGATTCTTTTCCTTTGACCAACCTCTCATTTACAAGTTTAGCATTTACAAGTTCTTCCTTAATCTACTCATAGGACATGATTACCTTTTAATTCTCATCCTTTAGGTCTAAGGTTTCTTTTGTGAGATCTAAAATTTTCATGTTTAATAAAGAGATATCTTGATCATTTTTTTAATTACTTAATAAACTTTATACAAATATTTTGAAAATATAGAAGCTCTTTACACAAGAGGTCATACCTTTCTTCATCAGTTTCCATTTCATCATCATCATTAGATAAGATAGTATCATCATCTATGAGAGTCATACAGATAAGATGTGAATCTTTTGAAGTGTCATCCACCTCTTCTACACTTTACTATTCATAATCTTAGCTAGTGTAGATATTTTTTGGCTCCCTATCTTCTTGGGATGTTTCCTCTTTGTTATCCCAACTTGTATAGGTGGTACTTCTTCTTCTTTCTTCATTATATGATTTCTCTTGTAATCTATAAGTATTGGGGACACCCAAAGGCCATATGGCCTCTTCTACTACATATCCAAAATTCCATAGAAAAGATATCAAAATTTGAAATTTTACATTACTTAAATCTATTCTTAACTTTTTCTATTCAAAATGCTACTGATGAGTTAAGTATTTCCATCCAAGATTAATGTCCAAACTAAGAATATTATGTACCTATATAATTTTTTCATTTGAGTCTTCTAGCATGTAAAGGTGACCCCCTTAAATAGTGGTAACTTGATGTATGATCCTTATGCCATCATTTTCTCTTAAGTTATTATGCTCAAAATTGGATGTACTAGGGTTCGATACCACTTGAGGATCGAGAACTTAGATGGGGGATTGCATAAGTTTTTCAAAATTAAAATTTTACCAACACATGAACAAACTAAATTTTACATGGCTTCCCAACTTGGGTACCTCCACATTTGAATGGTAACATCCATGCACACCTCTTAAGTTTGTTTCTTCAAAAATATGATTTGAAGTGCACTAGAACCTTTACAAGATTTGAGCTCTACTATAGAGTGATTTCTTGTTGTGAAATCTCTTAATCTAATAATGTCCCAACAAGCTCAAAATATGGTTTTCCTAGAACCTTTACAAAATTGAGCTTCACTCTAAAGTGATTTGGCACTACAAGACCACTTAATCTTGCAAGATCCCAACAAGATCAATATGGATGCCTTCTCACAAGAAGCATATTAACTCTGTAGGGCAATAAGAAAAATAAGTGATACAAGGAAGGAATGTAACTACAATTACAACTTGTCATCATTGAATCTCAATTCAATATATAATCAACATACAACCAAGAAAATCATGTAACAATGAAGGACAAGAGTACAAGAGGATAGATATGATAATGATTGCTTTGATGTTGAAAACACTTGTACAATCCCCAAGAATTTGATATCTTCTTATAGCTTCAAAGTTTCTAAAAATGATTCGGAATTCATGCCATTGATATCCAATAGCTAGTGTAGATGTCTCCTTTGAAGTTGGGACATCTACTTGAGATCTATCTCAATTTTGGAGAGACATATCATTCTAAAGTGGGACATCTCTAGGGAGATGTCTTTAGGGAGATGTCTTCTTTTACATGGAGATATCTACTATTTCTTAGAGAAATCTTCCTATGATTTCTTTCTTCTTGGCATAAATGTCTACTATTTCTTGGAGACGTCTCCTCAACTCTTGAACTCTAGTTCTTGAGGCTTTCTCTTATTACTTTGGCTTCTTCTTGATCCTTGAAGCATCTTCATTTGTATAATAGTCTTTGGTTTCACTTCATGCTCATTCATGTTCTCATGTTGGCTCATTGGATTTTTGCATTGTCAATTTGTTGTATATCTCATTTTCCTTGAATCCCTAGTCCTAATGTGGAGTTCTTGTTCATGTCCTATAAACACATCATCCACAAAAAACCTTTTTTTCCCCATTTTTCTTAATGTTTTGACATACCAAAAGGTCAACACTTTCCAATCTATCAAAAGTCGTGATAATTTTGGTAGTGAAACTTTGAGAGATGATAAGTCAAAAGTTAATTTCTTGATGCTAAAATTTTAAATATCGTTCCCAAAGATATTATCTTTTGAATAAATCTAATATCATATCAAATAATTATATGATAAGGGAGAAATAATCTAATCATTGCCTATCATTCATTCTAGTAAAAATTTAGGATCTAGAAAATTTTCCAAATTATAGAGCTAATTTCTTTGAAATCAAAAAAGATATCAAACAAATTTTTTTTTTCTACATGTATCCACCTATTCTAGAATTTTAACAAATATAAAATTATTAAAAAATATTATGAAATGACTAAGATTTGATTGAAATAGTGAATGTACCTAATTCTAACTGTTCAACTTTCAAAATTGAGTAAATAATAATGAATGATGTTGATGAATGTTGATAATATAATATATTAATGAAAGATTGATGAATTGATGAAATAGTCAAATTATTCTTGAAATTACACTAATGATTCCATGATACAAATTTCTAAGAGATGCCTTGGATATATATATATATATATATATTTGGGCCAAAATAATATTACAACTTCCTATCAATTTAGAAATTTTCTATTTTTTATTAAAATATAATCTTATTATATAATGAAAATAAAAAATTATTTTCTTCTACACTAAAAGAACCAATAGTTCAATAGTGATCCATCCATAAGGAGAAAAACTATCACCAATTCCTTAAGATTGATTTCTTTGAGTTCAAGGAGATGCTGTAGTAGATGAGCTTCTATGAATACATAACCTAACCCTTCACATGGTACCATGACAAGGTAGAGGAATTATTGTATAAGCTTGTAGATAATGGTGCCATGCCATGACCTATTATTGATGGATTTTATGTGCCTATTTGCACATGGGAAATCTCAAGGGTTAAAGGATTTTCAAATGAATTAGTGAACAACTTGTAGCCATGGACCTAGAAGACTGAATGCTAGCTTAGGTTGAAAGTCCTACCTGAGACCTTTGAGATGCACAAGGCTAAGGTAAAGATGTTTAAGATTCCTCTAGTTCAAAATGTCATGTACCTATGCTAAAGGGATTAATATTATGGATATGAAAAGGGGAAAGTGATCCATTAATATCTTATATTTTCTCTATAAGGCCTTGATTTAGAAAATTAAAGATGTGGCCAAAGGTAAAATGGAGGTTTATGTCTTTCTAAGACTAATCCAAAAACTTTATAAATTGGAAAGAATAGTCAATTATATGGGAAGACATGTTATAATAGCAAGAATGGTAGACTAGGAGAATGTGATGATGGTTGTTTCAAGATAATTCCTTAAGATCATTGGAGAAATACCCAATTCAAAGGATGAGATGCCTTCCATAGAGGTATCTTGCATATGATATTAAGACCAACTCTATTAGTGCCACATAAGAGCATCAACTACACCTTGAGCATCTCAACAAATGCAAGTGCAATTGTTTAGTAGATTTATTTTCTAACATTCTAGTTTCAGCATTAGGAAAAGCTAGGAGCCTCTTCCTAGTGCTGATTCTTAGCTTTCATGCACATTGAATGTGAGGGCTATGCTGCCCATAATTCATGTTGAAGGTTTATAAGACCTTGGTAGTAATTTTTTGTAGATGATGGAAGCCATTGTAGGTGGTAAGACAATAAGGAAGGATCTCTTCCAGTTTCCTCTTTCATTGCTAGATTATCCACCCATAGCTTATCTTGACATCCCCATTCAATCTTAAACTCATGTACATTCAAAAAAATATTTCCTTATCACATCCATGAAGGTGTAGCATGTGGCTAATTTCCTTCAAGTACCCTTGATCAATTTGTAACTAGCTATTAGGTGGAATAAAAGTAGAGAGTTAATCTTGATGCCAAATTTCTATTGATAAACATAAAAAATACTATGGAGATTGCAATAGTTAAGTTATGAGCTAAATTGGAGACCATTGATGATAATAAAATATTCTATCTATAGGATTTGTAGAGAAGCCAAGTCAAGGTATGATAATATCATGAACAATTAGAACATCTAATACTATTGGTACTTGAACCTTCCATAATTCCTTTAGAGGTGCTAATTAAGAAACTATCGGGTGACTTCTTCTAGGCATACTAGGTTGATGAAGAAGCCATGTTAATGAAAGATAAATTGGAGTAACAACTTAGAATGTTGAAGAATTAGTTCCAAGAATGGGAAAGAATGTGTCAAGAAAAGAAGAAATAGGTAATCATTATTTTCGAATAGGTATGAAGCTTGGAAGATGAAAGTCAAATCATATAACACTAGAACTTGTAGTAGGAGTTGATATACAAGACTACTAGGGAAACTGATAAACTTAGAAAAATTCATCTAATCAAGCAAGAGACTTGGGATGTTAAGGTATGTTGATTTGAAAAACTTCTAGTTTTTCTAAATGAATATGTAATTAGGTAAAGGTTTAAGGTGAAGAAGAAATTCAAAATTTTACACATCAAACTTAGATAAATGGTAGTAAGTGAATCAAATTTGCCTAAGAAGATGGACCTATTAGAAAACATGTACATCCTTCATCATGAAGCAACTATCACTATCCTTGAAAGAACATGTAGGAGTGTTAAAGAGGATATGCAAGTGAAATGAAGGAGGTACCTTTATGTATTCCAAAATTTTGTAAGTCAGCCATGCACTAGGCTAGAAGATAAACTTCATTGAGTGCTAGTAGAGTTAGCTATACTCCAATGTGAGCTCTTGCAAGCAAGAAGGAGTCATGAGTAGTTCTAGGTAGATGTTGAGGAATGTCAAAAAGCATTCCTACGAGATCGAGGATTGATGCATGAGTAGAACCAATAGCTTTGAACAAGGAAATGAACTTGGAAGCATAACTTTAGAGATTTCATATGTTCACACCCAGCTCTTTAAGCTTCTTTGTATACCAAGTAGGTACATCAATGGATTTTTTTTTCAAAGTATTACCACTCTTATGTAGCTAGGAACTATTTCAATGCAGTTTCTAGTTGTTATGCTGTGAGTAAGGCTTATGAATTTTTTCCTTATTTCTACTATTGATATCTTAAACATTAAAACACCAAAAATATTTTAACATATTAAAATCATAAAAATATTTATTTCTTTCTCATTTTTATAAGTTGTTATGATTTAACCTTACCTAAGGAGGTCACAATTATATAGCATGATATTGGGTCATCCAAGTTGTAACTAACGGCCATTTTATTTGCATTTCATGTATGGTGTTACACCTGTCCCTTTGAGAAATTTTAGCATTAGCATTACACCTCTCCATAGATGGGATTGCAATGCATGTGTGTTTATTATTCATTTATTATAAGTATAGAATCCATAAAAATTATAAAACATAAAATTATAAATATATTCTCTATCTCTCTCACTATAGTAACATGGGTTATAACTATATCATATGTATTATAATATCTTTTATTGTTTCTTAAACATAATGACATACATGAATGTTCTTAGGAATTCACTCAACATTGTCCTTGAAGCTTATGACTAGATTGCATTGTGATTTGTATGATAAATCCCATTGGTACAGGACTAGTGGGATTCCTATTAAATATTTATTAAATTTATGAGTCATGAAATCTAAAAACATTTCTCCAACTCAACATGAGGTTCCCATGACATTTTTTGACTTTTCCTCCACTATTTTTTCTATTTCTGGAATTGGAACATGGGATTTCAAAATTTTCTCTGCTTGTTTGGATCCTCTTTGATCTCCCTAGATCATCTCACTATTAACCTTTAATGGAAGAAGGGATGTTTCACATATGCCTAAGCTATCTCCACTAGAGTTGGGACATCTCAATAGAGATGTCTCATATAATTCTAAGATGTCTCACTCAATCATGAGATGTCTTATCATGATTGGTTTTTCCCAAGATAACTCCCTTGAATCTAGGGCATCTTCTATAAACTTAAGTCTCATCCAAGATATCTCCTGACTTCTAAGATATTTCTTCAGATCTTGAAAATGTAAAAAATCACTATAGGAAAAAATAGAAGGAAATTAGAAGAGATGATCCTACACCAACTCTCCCATCCCTCAAAAGGTAAACTCATGTGAATAAGGGAGTAGGGGCTGAAGTGATCCCCCACTTATGTTGTTTGGTCTCATGAATCCATAAAACATCATCAATGCATTAATCCTCCTAATGGATTAAGTACTTATGCCTATTTAGTTCATAAGTTCTTGAAACTTTTCTTCACTTAAGTATGATTACCTTTCTTTCCAGTAAAGGCTTGGACTAATCAATGGCCCATTTCAACTCATCATTACTACTTTGTATGATTTCCTCATCAACCTATCCATGATAGTCATAATATTTATAACATTAAACATAGAAGGCATACCAACATTTTTGGGTAAGTCAATATTAAAAGCATTATTAATAATATTGGCCTTAATTTTGAAAAGATCCATCTTCTTGGCTTTCAAATTAGAGAAGTTGATAACTCTCAATATCATCCTTATCAAGTGAATGCATACCAAGTCATCAATAACCAAATTTAGCTTCTAGTTGTCCTCATTTCTCTTTAGCACTCTTTCTTTAGTCTTCTTCTCAAGATTTGATTTTACTTGTGCATGGAGATCCCCCATATCTTGCAGAAAATTAGTACTAAGTTAAGCTTCACATCAAAGCTCTTTAAATTTTCCACCATCTCTGGAAAAAAATCATAATTTACCTCAAATAGAATTTTTTCAGTAGCAACATGAAAAGTATTATTATAAGAAAATTTAGCATGACACAACATGTAATCCAACCTATTTGGCTATCCATCATATGGACACCTCAAAATATTCAACAATGATGTATTTACTACCTTTGGTTGTTTATCAGATTATGAATGATATTCACTAGAAATATTTACTTTTGTTGTTAAAATTTTCCAAAGGTACCTTAAAAAATGATTTGTAAACATGGAGTGTCTATCACTAATAATGTTCAAATGAATACCATTCAACTTCACAACATGTTAGAAAAAAAATATTTACCACCTTAAATACATAGCTTATCTTTTTACGTGGAATAAAGTGTGCCATCTTAAAAAAATATTCCACCATAACAAAAATTACATCATTTCCACTCTTAGTCTTTGGAATAGCATTCATAGAGTTCATTGACATACTTTCTTATAGGGATTAGCAAAGGTATATAATGTCCAAACACTCCTTCATGAATTTTGAAACTTTGGTTGTTATACTAGGTTAAAAATAGTCCCTACCCACAATTTTCAATGTTTTATCCTTGCTCATGTGACCTTCCATACCACTACAATTCTTTTCAAGCAAAACCCTTTTTTTTTCTAAAATCAAAATTAGAAATACATACCTTTTTGATCTTGAATAGATGTTCATCTGGAATATGATAGTTTCTTTAATGATCTATCCTATTTAATAATGGCTCCTTTAGGCTTTTTCAAACCTACCCAAAATGATAATTATTTTCATAAAAATTAGTAAAATCATCCATACCTTTCACATGGGATACACTAAAATTTACCACATGCATGTTGGAAAATGCATTAGAAACCACATTAGCTTTTCTACATTTGTATTTCAACATAAAATTAAACTCCTATAATTGTGTAATTCACTCCATATTCTTTACACTCAAATTTTTTTGAGAGTTTAGAAATTGTAATGCTTTGTGGTCCATCATCAAAGTAAATTTATTGGATAATAAGTAATGCTTCTAATGCTTGATTGCTTAAAGAATAGTGTACAACACCTTCTCATCTACGCTATATTTTTGTCTTAACTCATTAAACTTTTCATAAAAGAAAGTAATAGGCCTACCTTCTTGTGAAATTACCCCACCAATGGTGAGTCCAATTGTATCCACCTACACTTGAAAAAGATCCAGAAAACCAAGAATTGTAGGAATGAATTTACTAGAAATCTTTGCTCTTAACAAGTCAAAGCTCTTTAGGTTTCATTATCCTATTTAAAATCTTTCGGTTTCTTTGAAAAAACAAACATAGGCCAAGAAATACCACTAAATTTTTTATGAACCTTTGATAAAAACCTACTAAACTAATAAATTATGTTTTCTCCCCAATATTCTTATAAGTTGGCTAATTTCAAATAGTCCTCACCTTGGTGGGTTCCATCCAATTTTTTCTAGAAAGTAGATGTCATAAATATGTGATTTTCCTCTTGAAGCAATGACTTTTCTTCACATTGTTCACCAACTATTCCTTCTCTAATTTAAGACACATCATTTTCAAGTAATCCAAGTTCTCTTCCTCATTAGAGCTATATACCAAAATTTCATTAAAAATGATAATATAATAGTTACCAATCAAGTCCTTTAATACCTCATGCATCAATGTCATGAATGTATCAAGTACATTTTTGAGCCCAAATGGCATCACCAACCACTCAAATAATCCATTCAATGCTTTGAAAGTTGTGTTTCATTCATCACTAGGTATGATTGTAATTTGATGATAACCATTCTTCAAATCAATCTTGCTAAAAGTCTTAGCATTTGTAAGGACATCAAGGATATCATCCATTCTTTGAATAAATAATCTATACCTCACTGCTATCCTATTCAATTCCTTGAAGTCAATACATATCCTCCCTTCATCATTTTTCTTCTTTGGCACTATCACTACTAGAACTATACAAGGTAAAATGAATTCCCTTATGAAGACATTTGCGAGCAAGTCCTTAACTTGTCTTTGGAATTCTTCCTACTGATTTGGTTTCATCTAGTGTGCTATCTCACTTGGATTGATATCATGAATAATAAAATCAATCTGATATTATACATTCCATCTAATTCCCCCTTAAACACCTTGGAAAGTTGCTTCAAGCCTATCACACATGTAGAAAGTTCAACATGCACGTCATCATCATTAGAAGAAACTATTGATATAACAACAAGATCAAAACTAGCCTCATCATGTTTCTTAATATATTTTCTCTCTCATATAAGGATTAAGGAAGCATTTAGTGAGCCTAGCTATCTTATGTGTCCAATTATCATAGGAATAAACTCATGGATTTCATTAGGTCTTGCTACACTTTACATATTTCTTGCTTCATTAAATTAAGCATCAATTATAAAAATTCCAAGGTTTTCTAAGAATTAAATCACCATAATTAATTGGAAGTACATCATACTTTACAACATCATAGAAAATTTCAATTTTAAATTTCAAAGTACATTATTCTTTCACCTCTTGAGGGAAATCTCTAGACAAGAAATACACCTTGTAGGGTTTAAGATAATGAATAGTTACCAAATGCAATCTAGAAAGCACTCTATAAGAGATAACATTTTTTTGTGCTTAGTTTGTTAATTAAAACATAAATCCATTCCCAATTAAGAAAAAATCTATCTTGAATCTAAAATAACAATTTTCTAGTAGGATGATCTCCTTTATTCACAATCCTCATGAATGCACAAGAATTTAATTCAAAAACTATCTCAATCTTAGGATTATTAAGATTACCTCTTCAAACAGCTTAGTTTGATGTCTTCTCCACCTTTATGATTTGTACATTTTTACCCATGGATACCTTGTGAAATGGACATTCTGATTGCTTTTATCTTCATTTATCAAATTTAAAGCATTGAATCTTGAATGAATTTTTGCCTTGATACTTGACTTTCTTGCATTGGTCCTTCATGACTTTTCCCTTCTCATTATCTTTCTCTATCTTCTTATCATAATTTCCATCTTTGTATTAAAATTTGAACTTGGATCACTTTTTTCATTTGGATTCTTTATCCTCTCCATTAGAAGTTTGTTTGCTTCTATCTCCAAATTTTCTTAGTTTCTTTCCTGCCTTGAGTGCCAAATCATAAGTCTTATTAAGAGTTTATGGCTCATAGAATATAACTCCTACTGATCTATAATTTTTAGACATCCTAAAATGACTAAAGTCTATTTATACTCTTTCCACTTTACCTTAGCTAGATGGAATAGATCATAAATTTTGATGTAATATTCTTTGACATCTTTCTCACATTTCCTTAGAGACTTCAACTTCATTATAGTTTCTTACCTTTGATGAGACTATTTAAATTTTCTTCTCAACTTGTAGTTTATTAGATTCTAATCTCTAATGGGGTTTTCATTTTGTCTTTCATAACCTTATAACTCCTTTTCCCATCAAGTAGAAGACATGCCTTCTAATCTAGATTTAGCAATAGATACTCTTAAATGATTTGGTACCTCTTCCAACTCAAAATGCTTGTCAAGTTCTTTTAGCTAACTTAAAAAAGCATTAGTTCCATATACACCATTAAAAGTCTTCAACTTAATGTACATGAGTCTTGCAGAATTCTAGAACACTCTAGTAAGTCTTGCTTCATCTTCATCATTAACCTTGCCATGGAAATAAGTAAAGGTTGACAATCAAACTTTGGGAATTTTCATCTAAGGAATAGGAATCCCTTCCATTGGAATCCTTGAATAATGGATTCTAATAGTAGATTTCTCTTCCTCATCATTTCCTCCACCTGGCTAAGAAAATTCATCATCATCATTTAAATTTGAATGCTCATCACCTTAGTGTGTTTGAATATGAATAGGACCTACATTCCTATCTATCGTTATGTTGATTTCATCCAACTAAGGAACCATTAGTTGGAAGGTAGACTTCATGCTCTCCATGTCTCTATTTAGGGATTGAACCTATTTCTTCTTAGGTGTCATCTAAATTTGACTAAATCTTTAATTAAGTATAATTAGCATTTAACCTAATACTCTAATACTAAGAAAGAACTAAAGCAGGTCCACTCGAATGAAAAATAACATTGAAGCCTCTAAATTTAGATATTATGAATAGAAAAATAAATATCCTAGAAAATAAGAAAACTAGCTATTTTTAATTATTAGAAATAATAATTATAATAAGTTTTCATAACCCAAAACACATCCAAACACACTTACAATACTCCAACAATGTTGTAGAGAATGAGGCTCTACAACCACACAATGGATACTCTTAATGGAAGACATAAATAATAGAGAATCTCTCCTATAACCTAGGATTGAGATCTCAACTCACAAGAAAGACATAAGAAAACACACATGCACTTATGCAATGTGCTCTATTTTAATCTTTATCACTTAACCAACTCACATCAACTTATGAAATGATACTAAAAGCATAAAGAAACACTAATATTTATTTGATTTAGGATTCCAAAAATCCAAATATCTTTTCCCAACTTAACTTAAAGATCCCATAATATTTTAATCTTTTCCTTCACCATTTCAATTATGTCCTAAAATGGAATGAGTAATTTCGAATGTTTCCCACTCATTTGAATCATCTCACTATTAAACCTTACTAGCAAGTGGTATATCTCACATAGGCTTGAGATGTCTCCATTAGAGTTGAGATGTTTTAAGCAAACCTAGGATATCTTAGCTAAGACATCTTACTATTATTGGAACATTTCATTCTCATGTGAGATTTCTTATTTAAGATGATTATGTTTTACCTAAGACATCTCTTGCAAGCTCAACTCTCAACCAAGATATCTTTTCAACACTAGAAAAACTCCAAAACTGTTATAGAGAAAATAGAATGGAATTAGAAGAGGTATCCCTACACCATAGGTCATTCCAATTGAACTTTCTCACCAAGATCTTTCACAGTCCAAGGTTTGATCATATGTAATTTCTTTTCTCCTAAGGTTAGGTGGAAGCGTATTACAATATAGTATTAAAGATGTAGATTTTATATATTTAGAAAAAAATATTAACACCTTGATTATTATATTCAGATACTACGAATATTTCTTTTATTTCTTTGGGATATAAACAAAGTACTATTTATGGTTTTATTTTCTTAGGAACTGGATTAAATGTATCCTATTATAAAATTTATATGAGTTCTATTCTATGAGGGTTGCTAGGATTTGATTATATCAATAAGTGAATTTATCAAAATTTGGATACTAATGATTGTTGTGTAATTCTAGGATATCTAAAGATGCTACTATGTCTTATTCTTTGTGGAACCTTATTCTATCATGCTACATCTAGTGTTGATTTGGAAAAGAATGATTTAGTAGTTAATGTCATTAGCGATTAGCATCTCATATGGATTTTATATATCTTATGTTTTTAGAATTGATCATATCAAAAATTTGTGATTATGGATCTTCAACTTTATGAGATATGTATTGTAAATCCCCTACCTTAGATACCCTAGAGTAATTTCATTTGAATAGAAATTAACCTTTAATACCACTAAATCTAGATATTATGAAACATAATTCGATATGCTAGAAAACAAGAAAACTAGCTATCTTTAGTTAATTAATCGAAGGTTACATCAAGATTCCATAACTCACAAAACATAAAAAACACTCACCACAATCAAATGATATTGTAGAGCATAAGGTTTGACAACCACACAACAATTAATATTAATGCAAGGTATAACTAATAGAGAATCTCTTCCACAACTCAATACTGAGATCTTAACTCATAATAAATAATAAAAGAACACATAGATTGAATGCACATAATTCACTTTGAAGTTGTAACCACAATCATGTACTTGCTTAGTGTGCTCTCATGACATCTCTTGCATAATCTCATCAACTCTACTCATGAAATATGATAAAGAAACACATAGAATGTTTATTAAAAGCCCAAGATAAGAAACCTAGAAATATTTTTCCAACTCAAATTGAGGATCTGCATGATGTATCTATTTTTTTTCTTCTCTTATTTAGGTTTTTTCCAATTTTAAATAGTCAATTCATAAGTTTTCCTAGCTATACAGGTTGTCTCAAGCCTTCCTTGGGTCATCTTATTGACAAACACAACTTGCAGGAGAGACATATTTGTCTAGTAGGAGACATCCCCTTGAGATATCTAAGGTATGTGAGAGATGTCTCACTATCAAATCTAGAATGTAGGTGAAACCTATCCATTGATTGTGGGATGTCTTCCAACCTATGAGATGTCTTCCCTGAGAGCTAGTATGTCTCACTCACATGTGGGACATCTCTCTTGAGATGACTACTACATAGACCAAACATTTCTTAAACTTCCAAGACATTTCCACAGAGCCTAAATCATTTATAGGGAAGAGAAAGAGGAATTGAAATAGGTTTCATGACACTAGCTTTCCCACCCTTTAAAAAGTAAACTCATGTGAATAAGAGAATAGGGGTAGCAGTGAATCTCCACTTAAGAGGTTTGCTCTTATGAATTGATACAACATCATTAGTGGATACATCCTTTCAATAAATCAAGTACTCATGCCTTTGCATTCCTCAAGTGCTTGAAACTTCTTTATAATTAGTACGATTATATTTCTCTTCATTAAAGGCTTGGACTGATCAATAGCCCTCTTCAACTCATCAATGGCATCTTATATGGTTTCATCATCAACTAGTCCATGATAGTGCATAAGATCTAAAATATTAAACATAAAAGAAAAACCAACATCACTTTGGTAAGTTAATTTCAAAATTATTATCATTGATCTTAACATTATTTTTGAAAGGCCATGTCTTCTTGGCTTTCAACTTTAAGAAGTAAACATCTCTCAACTCCTTCTTCTTCAAGGACGTTGAAACTAAGTTACCAACAAAAAATAGGTTTTTGCTTATCTCCATTTCTCTTGAGGACTCTCTCCTTAGCCTTGTTCTCCTTCTTGGTATTTGAAATTTCTCACTCATCCTTTCTCCACCATCAAACCCATGATGTAAATTATCTTCATGATGTTAATCCATTTCACAACTAAGGTAATCCAATTCATCACTATCAATGTTAACATCAACATCAATAATAGTCTTCTTATATTGAATACTACTATAGACATCATTATCAAATGTAGAATTAGAAATATTATCATTATTATTATTTTTCCTACTAGAAATGGCATCTAAAGGTATATTACTCCAATCATTCACAACATAACTCACAACTTCAACATAATCACCATAATGATCTTAATTCTCATCATCACAATGGAACAAACCACTACAAATCGAAAGTGAAAAAGTAGCATCCATTACACTAGCTTCCACATGAGAGATATTACTACTAGTTGCAAGGTAATGTTTAGACTCACTTACCTCATCATGATTTCTTCTATCCATCTTTGATTCAAATTGATGTTCAACATATGGCTATGCAATATCATCAAAGCTTCAAGCTTCAATATTTCACATAGGAGTTCCAAAATTCAATGGTTTTCTTTCTTCAAAGAATTCAACATCATGTTCATATAAATTAGAAAAATCTTTCATACCTTTCACATGAGGTATCTTGAAATCTACCACATGCATTCTAGATAATGTATGAGCTAGCACATTGTTTTTCAACTTTTGTGCTTCTTCTTTCACACGAGAACTATTGGAACTCCATGAGGTGAAATGGATTTCCTCAAAAAACCATTTGCAAGTAACTCCTTTAGTTACCTTTGCAATTATTTTGGCTGATTAGATGCCATCTAGTATTCTCTCTTGTTAGAAATGGTAGCACTAGGAATGAAATCAATTTGATGTTGAACATTCCTCATTGGTGGCAATTCATCTAATTTCCCTTTGAAGACCTTAGGAAACATCTCCTTCAAGCCTAGAACACTTGTTGAAAGTTCTACCTATGCATCATCATGATTATAAGCAGCTATTGATACCATAATAAAAATAAAATAAGTTTCATCATGCTCCTTAATGTATTCCTTCTTGCTTAAAAGATTAAGAAATGTTTTAGTGAGCTTTGTTGCCTCACTTATTTAGTTATCATAGGAATCAACTCATGGATTTCTTTAGGTCTAGCTACAATCCATACATTTCTTGCTCCTTCAAACTAAACATCATTATAAAAATTCCAAGTTATATTAATAATTACATCAGCATAATCAATTAGAAGTACATCACATCTCACAACATCATGAAAAATGTTAAATTTAAATTTGAAAAAACATTGCTCTCTTGCCTCTTGAGAGTAATTCCTAGATAGCCAATGTACCTTGTAGCATATTGGATAAGGTTTAGTTACCAAACCTACTCAAGCAACTATCCTAGACAAACTAACATTTTATTGGGCTCTCAAGTTAATCAAAATATGAATCCATTCCAAACTATGTGAATATCTAACCCCAATTTGAAATAGTATTTTCTTATTAGGATGGTCTCATCTATTTACATTCATCATGGATACATAAGAATTTAATTAAAAAATTTTCTCAATATTGAAAGCATTAGGATTATCTCTCTGAAGAGCTTGGGTTGATGTCTCCTCTACTTTGATGGTTTGAACATATTTGCCCTTGGATGCCTTGTGAAGTGGAAATTTCCATTGCTTGTGTCCTCATTCTTCACACTTGAAGCATTGAATCTTTGATGAGTTGCTACCTTGACCTTTGCCTCCCTTACCTTGATCCTTGATTTTTTCCTTCTAATCATACATTTCAATATTCTTGTCATGGTAGCCATCCTTGTCTTTATATTTGGACTTGGATTCCTTCTTTAACTTGGATCTATTATCCTTTACCTTAGAATTTTGTTTGTTCTTGTTTCCAAATCCGTTTGGTTTCTTCTTTGCTTCGAATACCAAATCATAATCCTCATTAATAGTTTATGACTTATACAATAACAAATCTTGTTAATATGCCATTTTAAGACCTTCTAAAAGTATTGAAGCCTATTTGTATTTCTTCCAATTTACCTTATCTTGAGAAAATGGTCCACAAAATTCAAGGTAGAGATCCTTGACATCTTTGTTACCTTATCTTAGAAATTTCAACTTCATAATTGTCTCTTAGTTTTGATAAGACTATTAAAATTATCTTTCCAATTTGTATTTCATTAGGTTCCAATCCATAATGGATTGATCATTTTATCTTTTTTAAGCTTGGGACTACTTTTCTTACTAAGTAGAAGCCATACCTTCTAATATGGATTTAGCAATAGGTATCTTTAATTAGTTTGGTATCTCTTCCAACTTAAAGTGTTTGTCAAGTACCTTGAGCAAACTTAAGAAATAATTGGTGCCATCTACATCATTAAGAGCCTTTAGTTATACATATGAAAGTTTGGCAACATTTCTAAACATTTTAGAAAGCCTTGCTTCATCTTTCTCATTAATCTTGCATGAGAAGTAGTGACTAGTGATGGAGCTCTTGGAGTTTTGACATGAGGAATTAGCTTTTCTTCCATTAGCATCCTTGGTTGATGGATTCTAATATTTCCATAGCAAGATTTTCCTTCCTTTTCATTCCTATCACTTGGCTAGGATAATTCTTCACTCTATAAATGTTAGTACTCATAGTCTCTACATGTCAAAATAGAAGTAGTACCTACAGTCATGTCATCATCTCTACATGTTAGAATAAAAATAAGACCTACATTCAATATGCTCTAAAACTAATTTTGTCTAAATAAGAAACAATTAACTGAAAGATAAATTTCATGCTCTCCATTTCTCTATTTATGACTTGTACCTTTAGTTTCTTAGGTGTCATCTGAATTTGATAAATATCTACAATGAATTTCAAGCAATAATCAACCAAAAGATCTCATAATAATAATGTTGGAGTAGGTTTACTTTAATAGAAATTAATCTTCAATTCCACTAAATCAAAATATTATAAAAGACAATATTATATTCTAGAAAATAAGAAAACTAGCTATCTTCAAATAATGCATAGAAGATTACATCGGCATTCCACAACCCATGAAACATCCAAAACATCCACCATACTCAAATAATATTGCAAAGCATAAGGCTCTATAATCACACAAAAATTGATCTCAATTCAAGGTATAACCATTAGAAAATATCTCTGAAAACTCAAGACTAAGATCTCAATACATAAGTAAGAATATAAGAATACATAGACTAAACACATACAAATGACCTTGAAGCTACAACCATAATCTTATACTCACTCAATGTGCTTTCTTAACATCTGTTACATAATCTCATCAACTATTCTCATGATATCTCATGAAGAAACAAATACAATATTTATTGAAAAACCAAGACAAGAAACTTAGAAATCTTTCCCCAACTCAACTTGAGGAGCTTTATGATGTTTCTATCTTTTTCCCTCTTGTTTAACTATTTTTCAATTCAGAATGGCCAATTTAGAAGTTTTCCTAGTTGTATGGATCATCCTAGACCTTTTCTAAGTTTTCCTAGTGACAAACACAACTTGTAGAAGAGACATTTCTATGTGGTAAAAGAAATCTCCATGAAGGCTAACATGTCTCACTTTGAGCTAGGATGTCTCCCTAAGATATACATCTCATTATCAAACCAAGAATGCAAGTGGGACATCTCCACTATATCTAGGACATCTAACCTATGTATAAGACATCTCTCAACCTATGTGATGTCTCATTTGAGAACTGGAACATCTTACTCACATGTGGGATGTTTCTCCTAAGATGATTGCTACATAACCTAGATATCTCTTAGCCTTCCATGGCATCTCTATAGAGCCTAAACACTACAAAAACCATCTGCAGAGTAAGGAAAATGGAATTAGAAGAGATATCCCTATACCCTACACCTTACCATTTGGTATATTTGTGTTTTGAACCTTTGATGTTTTATTTTCTAACTATTGCACCTAAAAACTTCGATTGTTGCAAAAAACCAAAAATCTTGGTTGTGGAAATAGTTTTGACCTTGAATTCCAAGGGCCTTTGAGAAAGAGGATTCAAGGTGCCCTAGATGGTCTAGTCAATTACCTATGAAATTAAAGAATGTAAACAAAGAAAAAAATTGCATATTTGAATGAAAAATAAACATAGAAATTAAAACTTGAAATAGATTCTACATAACAAATGAACTGTAAACTTTACTAAAGTAGCAAAATGCTTAAGGAATAAAGTTTAAAGAGTAAATATTATGTGCTTAAATGCATAATAAGCCTAATTGAATGGAGCTTGAAGCTTATTGAAGCTGGTAAGTTATGTTTTATAGTCAAACTCCATGATTTAGGTACTTCCCAACTTTGATCACTAAGAGCTTGTTGTAGTTTTCACTTGAATATGCAACCTTGATTATTGGTGGTGTAAATGTTGGTGTTTGACTCATGTTGCAATGGGGATACACTAAGAGTTTTTGATGCCCAGGTAGATTTCAACTTACTAAAAAAGTCTTACAAATGCCAAATGGGTTCAATGTTCCTAAGGTTGCAAAGATTGTTAGGTTGAAAAAATGTTCCACACTTGAATAAGGTGTTTAAGTTTGGCTATTATAGGCTCCAAGGTTGTTGATTTTAGGTTGAAAATTTTTTCCATGATTGTTGACAAATTGGTGTTGTTTTCTAGTGCAATAGGCCATAATTCCCAACATAGTTGTCCATTTGTGGTAATTTTTGACATCCTAGAATGATCAAAACCACACCAGATACTAAAAATAGTAGAAGGACTTTTGTGACTATGTTGGCTTCACCTCAACTATGCTAGCCTTGGAGAGTTACATTGGCATCATCAAGATTTTTTAGAAACTATGGTGACTACCTTGTCCATGTGGAGATTGCTAAGAATTTGAGAAGAATATGTTGGCCATGCTACAACTACTAGAACTTATGATGACTACACAAGCCATTCCTAGGAAAATGAAAAACTCAACAACTCCAATGCTAGGTGTGTGCAACTCTAACATATTCAGGGCCATAACCACCATAAAGCCCATGAAAATGCCAAATTTGATAGTTCCCAAGGGATTTTTAGCCTTCCCAAGTCCAAATATAGACATGACATTACTTTTTCCACATGAGAAGTAAGGCAATAAAAACTTATGAGGAATTTTTCAACCCCAATAAGGTAAAGTATGTAAGAATATAGCTCATGGGCCACAAACCTTATATTTGTAATAAAATCTTGCCTCAAGTTGGTTGATGAAGATAACAAGTTATAACATGAATTCTATTAGTGGTGTTTCATTGGCTCCTCTTTGTTGATGTTTGGAGGATTAACTTGAGAGACATTGAAAAAGAATACAAAAAACCACTATGGGTCCATCACCAATGTTCCTCTTTGTGCTTGATCCTATAATGTCAAACCATGCCAAAGAGTGCTTGTGATAATAGGATAAAATTATGATGAGATGATATAGGATAAATTTCATATTTAGCTACAAGGAAATGGTCATGAAGGTTAACAATGAGTTTCATATCTTAACAATCATTGTTATATCATGGCCATGACATTTTGGCTAATCAGTGTGGTCTTCATGCTTCATGCTTCAAAGTGTTGGTTACTCAGTAATGTTTCTGAGCAACCAAAAGTTTTCTCCAACACTTCTTTGGTCATTAGGATTCTTATTTTGCATGTTTGAAGCCATTGATCTATCTTTTAATCTTCATCAACCTTTCCGATTCTTGGCTATTTGCTTATATTTGTTTTCAGGGTGAAACCTTCGAAGCATTTGACTGTTAAAGATGGATTTGATTTGGTATTCCTGTTGAATGAGATGCTTTAAATTCAATCGACTTGGTGGAGAATGACTAAGGAGAGGTCAAATGGCCATAATGCATGAGTATCAAACATAGGTGAACATTGTTTTTTAGTAAAAGGAAGGTTACAATTAGGCTACTAGACAATGGATCAAAGGATGAATAATAGGAGTGAAGTGGAATAAGAACTCTTGGCAAGGAAGGACAAGCTAACCAAGTCTTTCACATCAAGGTCATGTGGTAATTTGCTGCCATAATGACTTGCACCTTTGCTATGACTCTAGGCTTCATTATGCAAGCACAACTCCAAGAAGATAAGAAAACAAGATAAAGAAAACACCTTGTTACATGGTGATACATAAGGCTACATGATATAATGAGCAAACCAAGTCATCATAGGTTCTTGTTATTACAAAGTTTTATAGCCAACTTATTATACCAAAAGAAATAGAGAACAGAATTATAGCTCACTTGTTATTAGTCACTATGGTTGTGGATGTCATTTTTGGCATGTATAAAGAAAACATGTTAGATGTAATAAGGTTTTAGATAGGAATCATTAATAGGACTGGCCAACTCATTCCCATCTATGTTTTCCACCTTGAAGGCTCCATTGCCATAGGCCTTGGTGATTAAGAAAGGATCTTCCCAGATGGCTAAGAACTTTTTTGCATGCTCACAAACAACCTTGAGGAATAGGTATCCCTTCTTGATCTTTTTTTTATTTATATCATGGTAGTGCTATTTCTTCTATCTCTCCTGGTATTTCTCAATGTGAGTAAGCATTCACACCCATTACTCTTCCATCGAGTCTAGGTCCATGGTACAAAACTCCTTATCTTTTAATTATTGATGAAGTTTGATAAGGCTACTTTCAATGATGGAACCTACAATTCAAGAGGCAAAGTGACTTTAGAATCATAAACCAAGCTATATGGTGCTACTCTAGTTGTAGTTCTAAAGGTGGTTCAATAGGCCCAAAGTGCATGGACAAGCCACTCATATCACTTGCATCTATTGTTTTTCATCATCTTTCTAAGCATGTTTACAATAGTTTTGTTGCTAGCTTTAGCTTGTCCATTAGCTTGAGGGTAATATGGTGATAAAAATGAATGTTAAATAACTAGGTCTTGACAAAAGGCTTTTGTTTCTTGGCCACTAAACTATGGTCCATTATCCATGACTATGGTTATATGTATGCCATAATAGGCTACTATGTTATCGAGTATGAATTTACAAAGTTGTGGAGATGTTGTCTTCCTAAGAAAAATAGCTTCAATCCACTCTATGAAGCATGTGGTTGTAGTGATTATAAGCTCTACCCTATGAAATACTTAGGTGTTATAGGTCCAATGATGTCCAATCCCCACCATTGAAATGACCAATTTATTTGAGTAGTGTGTAACTGAGTTGGTGGTACATGTATTAGGTTGCTATGTCATTAACAAATGTTACAAGTTTTAACCTTTTGAAGGCAATCATTTTCCATATAGGGCTAGTAATAGCCTAGTTGTTTAATCTTAGCAGCTATGGTTCTAGGTCTTATATGTCCTCGACATACATCCTCATGAACTATGTGGGCTTCATTCTTGCCTAAGCACACTAACAATATGACATCATAGGATTGTCAAAATAATGTGTTATCTCCTACAATGGCATACTAATTTGATATTTTATGGATAACATCCTTTTGAGAAGTTGTCAAGCCTTGTGAAGATTCACTATGCATTATGTAAAAATTGATATCGTTGTACCACTTCTTTTGAGATGTGGTGTTGATAGTGGCTATATAGTCACCTTCAGTGTTCTATGTGATGGGAATAACATAGTTCATGATTAAGTTAGGTAACTTACTAAAGGCATTAAGCATCACACTTAGGGATAAGGTAACAATGGCATCAGGTAATGTGTTCTTAGTTTGGGGTACATGTTGGATACTAATGTTTATAAATTGTTGCATTAGTTTTTTTTCTAATACACAATAAGGCTATAGATGTTTATCTTTGCAAGAACAAACCTCAATTACTTGATTAACCACAAGTTATGAATTAGCTTTAATTATCAAGCATTTAATCCCTTGGTCATGAGCTACCATTATTTCCATGATCAATCATTCATACTCCATGATGTTATTGGTACATGGGAATTAAAAATGGTAAGAAAAGGAGAAGATCTCACTAGATGCAAATATTATGATGCCAACAACACTAGTCCCATGGGTTTTTAGAGCTTCGTCAAACTACATAATTTCTTATAGCCCTTTGGTATGTCACTAATGATGTTGACATGCTTGTCATGGAATTCAGGATCTATGGTTGTCTTGTACAAGTGAAACAATGAGTTGTGTAGTTATTGCAAGCCTTTCATTGATGCTTCAGAGATATAATGGAGTTCAAATTTGGCTATTATGGCTTTCTAATAAGCAATATAAATACTCTTGTAGATATTGGTTGTTATGGCTCAAAGTACATTATCCTTGTAAATTGTGTTTACCTAGCTCCTAAAGAGGTAGTGTCTCCACTCTTCAATGAGAAGACCAAGGTTAGACAATACTCCTCCACTTTAGTGTATCAAGTCTTATGAGTAATTAATACATGGTTTAGGTAGTATACAGGTAGCTCCACCTCATCATCCTTTTTTTGAAAAAGTAGAGAGTCAATAGACATGTCCAAGATAGTAAGGTAGATGTGAAAAGCTTTATCCTTTTATGGTGGATAGACTATGGGTAGTTGTGCCAACTCTTGTTGAAGGTTTTCAAAGGCTTCTTAGCATATAGTTGTACACTCATATTAAACTCTTTTCTTAAGCATGTGTTGTATAGGTTGTATCTATAAGCCTAGTGATGAACCTACAGATAAATTGTAATGTACCTTGTAGTACCCAATGCTCCTTAAGGTTAGTTGGTGCTACCAAGTTGGATATGATCTTAACCTTATCAAGATCTACACATAATCCTATATTGGATACTAGAAAGCCAAGTATCTTACTAGATTTCACACCAAAGACACACTTCCTAGGATTATGCCCAAGCTCATATATGAGATATTGTTTCAACACAAGGTTAAGGTCATGCACATGGTCTAATGAACATCACCTAGCCTATGTATTAATCTTAATATGTTTGTGCATAGATTTTTGTGAGTTTTTATGTTTTTATTTCATTGATGTTTTGTTGATAATGATTTCAAGGTATTTTGACATGTTTGGGAGTCTTTTGGAGTGATTTTAATAACTTTAGGATGTTCTGGGGGCTATGGGACTTGTTTAGAGATGTTCATAGGTTTAAGGCCTCAAAACAAGTACCTTTAACTTTGACCCTATTAGGAAAGACAACTTCACTAATAGTTGGACATCTTCATTGCATATTAGACGTCTTCTCTAATAACTTTGGCACTCAAGAGAGACATCTCCTATTCCTCAAAGGTGTCTTCTCTAATAACTTATGCACGTAGGAGAGATGTCTTCTATTCTTCAAAGATGTCTTCCATAGATTTTAATGAACATTTAATTAAATGATAAATTAGAGGAAAGGTGAAAAGACAAGTAGGAAAAGGTATAAATAGACCTCTTGCGCATTCAATTTGATCAAGAGTGTTTGAAAAGAGAATGAGAGACTATAGGACGTTTAGAGAAGAGTAGAGAGAGAGAGATAGAATCTTAGCATGATGCCTTGATCATCATTCATATGAGTGCATGTTTTCTTTGATTTAGTGTGTGAGAATTGGATTGAATATTTTCTATGTCCTTT
Source organism: Gnetum montanum (assembly GCA_015680685.1). Classification (NCBI taxonomy): domain Eukaryota; kingdom Viridiplantae; phylum Streptophyta; class Gnetopsida; order Gnetales; family Gnetaceae; genus Gnetum; species Gnetum montanum. The sequence continues at coordinate 214,000 of MNCI01009146.1, read as the reverse complement.
GGAATTTATGCTTCCTTTCAGCTATAATTTCTTCATTTGAGAAATAATGAAGCTTCCATGTTCTTTTCTTGTTCAAATTTTCTATTTTTGTGACATTGAGAGAGGTTGGATTGTGGAATCCATGGAAGCTCCTTGTCATGGTCATTAGCCATTTTGGATTTAACAACTATATCTTCTACATAGTCATTGAGAAATCCTAGCATATAATCACTCTAGATATACATCATCACTTTTCGGTAGGTTGCTCCTATGTTCTTTAGGGCAAAGGGCATCATGGTGTAGAAAAAGGTACCTTAAGAAGTCATGAAGGCCATGCAAAGTTGGTGTTTTTGATTAACCCTAACTTGGCTGTACCTCGAGAACCCATACATGAAGGATAATAAGGGATGCCTAGATGTAGTATTAATAAGTTGGTCAATACTAGGCAAAGGGAAATCAACATTGATGGTTGCCTTATTCAAGTCTCAGAAATCAATACAAATTTTATACTCCAATTTTTCATTGGGAATACCACTATGTTGGACATCCATTCCACATAGTCAACAATCCTAATGAAACCAGCTAGGTGTAGTTTTGTGATTTCATCACAAACTATCAAGGCTAAGTTTGTTCTAATATTTCAAACCTTTTGCTTAAGTGGCATAATACTAGGATTGAGTATGATGTTATGTTGCACTAGGCATGGGTCAAGGTGTACATATTTTCATATGACTAGGAAAAGGCCTTAATGTTTTCATGGAGAAACTTGGTGATTTCTTGAGCTTGCTAAGGATCTAGTGTGGAACTTAGTTTTAAAATTTTCTCCTCACCATTGTGTATCATGATAGGAATCTAAAATAGAGAGTCCTTGATGATTTCACTAGCCTCAAGCTTAAGGATTTTAACTAGGTTTCCAGGCCACTCTATAGATTTCACTATCGAGGCTATATGGTTGATTAGACTCTCAAGCTCAAGATCTAGGTAATTAAGGTTGACGCAGCATTCAACATCATCATGCGATTCACTTAGACTCAAAGGCATACTAAATTTCTCTCAAGTTTCCATACTCCAATCATGCATATCAAGCATAAGCACATTAAATGACACATGTTTGATAAAATGAGAAAATAATGCCAAAATAAAGTGAAATACTTTAGAAATAGCTAAAATAAATTAAACTAAGGGCCAAGAAAGGTTCAAATAAGGCCACTTAAAGGTCACCAAAGGTATGTGAAGATAAATAAGATAAAATAGAGTCTAAATAAGGTCAAATGAAGGCTAAATGATGGTATAATGAAGTCAAATGAAGCATAAATGATGGTCAAACTTCATCCGATGATGTCAATTAAGGTTAAAGCATGAGCAACGAAGGTTATAAAAGGGGAATTAAGATAGGTAGGACGTACTAAAGGCCAAATAGCATGAAATGAGGCCAATGAAAGAGTAAATGATGATCAAATGAGACAAAATGATGATTTAACAATGGTTAAACACCCACAAAAGATATCAAACAAGGCCAAAACATAGTCAACAAATGTAATATGGGATAGAATAAAGTTAATAGGATAGACCAAGGCCCACTAATGTGGAGTAAAGCTAAATGATATCCAAATAATGACAAATGATGGTGAAATCCTGTCAAGTGATGTTCTAAAGAGTAAAAGAAGGGCACAATGATGTCCAATGATGTAAGTTGTTGCCAAATGAAATTTTTCAAGGCTAGATGATGTCAAATGATAAAAATATTTGGTGGGATAGAGCCAAATGATGTTAAAATTACAAAATTGAGCCAATTTGAATCATATGATAGGGCAATGAAGGTGAATAATTAATACCAAGGTTAAACCAAGTTAAAACACAATGGAACAAGGCCAAATAAGTCAAGATGAGAAACATGTGGAAAAGGTGCTTAATATTGGTCAGTCAAGATTAAATTTTTCCTGTTTTAGACCTTAGTAGACCATATTAGAGATCTACAAAGATGATAGGGAAGTTTGGTCATGTGATGAGGTCATTTAAAGGTTGTTTAAAGGCAAAAATGAAACCATCTCTCATGACTATACTTGCTCTAGCTGTGACTATGTTGGCTAGCATAGTTAGGATAGGCCTAAGTGTAGTTAGTGTCAATAGGTAGATTTCTAGATTTTGCATGATTAATTTTAAGTTCTTGATGGTCTATATGGTTAGCATAGTGAACTGGGTTAGAGATTGGTGAACTTTGGCATTGTTTTAATCCTCCAGAAGCTATAAATGATATAAAAAACTAGTGACTACACTAGGACTACACTAGCTAGCATAGTCCCATCATAGATGCATGGAAAAAGTGGGTTTATGAGATGTTAGAGTTGAAGCTGGTGTTCCATTAGTTCCTAGGATAACATAGAGTATTGGGAGGCTTGAATTGGCCATTTGGGGGTCAAAATAGGCTACCTCAAATGGAGTTTTAGTATCAATATCCCATGACTATGCTGGCTAGCATAGTTGGGGCTGGCCTCAACATATATTGATAAAATTTGGTATATCTATGGTTAAAAAAAGGTGAAATTGAAGTTAAATATATGATTTTAGCATTCTAAACTTCACAAATAAAGTTTTAGGCCATTTTGAGTGTTGTGGTTTTAGTGTAACCACCTTAGGACAAGGAACTATGCTAAGGCTATGCTAAAAAGCATAGTCCTAGTGTACCTCAGTGTAGATTGAGGAAATTTGATATTTTCAAGGTGAAAATGATGTGAAAGTAAAATTGGGTAAGGTCAAATAATGTTCTAGGTTTTTTAAGTCAAATTTTAGGCCATTTGGGATGTCATGGTACTAGCAAAGCTAATCTAGAATCATGACTACATTGGGCAATGTATTCTTAACCTACCTCAACATAGTATGATGTAAATATTTTCTTTTGATGAGTATTTATAATCAATCAAGTAGGTCCATGGATTCTTAGGATTACTAGTGTTCCTAGCTAGGGTTTGGCTTAGGATGATTGATTCTAGATAGTGATTCGATGTTGAAATGATCATTTTACCATTGGACTACATTGACTAGTGTACTTCCAACATAGATGGGAGAAATGTGATGAGTTTTGATCATTGTTAACTCAATTTCTAGGGTTTAATGGTTTTTGAATTCTGTGATTGGATTTTGAGATTAAGATGATACACTGAGAAGTCAATTTGACAAGTTCATGACCTATTTTTAGATTTCTACAATGCAACTATGCTATCCAACATAGTCCAAGGGGTTTCTAGTAGGTTTATAGTGTCAGGAGTATTTCAATTGGCTTTGGTTTAACTTTTTGGCAATTTGAGATATCAGAGGTCTTGAGAAGGTGTGATGGCTAGGATATGATACTTTGAAAGTCACCTTTGGCATTTGCTATTCCATTCCCAAGAAACTACATTGGCCAGTGTAGTTAGAGTGATCCCTAATATAGTGCCAAGGTGAAAATGAAATTTAGCCTTTTTTTTTTGCTCCATGTTTTACTATTACAAGATCAACAAAGGCTCTAAGGAAGTGTGAAGACCTAGATATGTTGATTTAATAGTTTATGATATTTGATGGTCCATCCTAATCCAACTATGCTAGGACTATGCTAGCCAACATAGTGCTAGTCATTCCAAGCATAGTATAAAGATGGGAGAAGGATTTATTTCATTTTTTCATGTTTTTTTGCATCTTAGTATTATCAAAGACTTTGGGGTTTAGAGTGTGCCATTCTAGAGGTTATTTTAAAACTTTGATCTTAATCTTCTACCCAACTATGCTAGGACTATGTTGGCCAGCATAGTTGGGCCTACTCTCAACATAGTACCAAGGTTGGGATAGGGATGGAGTCATCTTTAATCAATTTTTTGTCATTTTAAATCCACTACATACTATAAGAGTATGTGATGGTTAAGAAATGATAGTTTGAAAGTTACTTGGGATATTGAATGGTCAAGTTTCTCTCGACTACATTGGGACTATGCTAGCCAGCATAGTTAAGGTGTTTCTAACATAGTCCATTCATGATAGATGAATTTTGATGCCTTTTTAGTATTCTTGTAAAGTTTTAGAGTTTCTAGAGGCTCTAGCTAAGGTTTGGTGCATGGTGTGATCATTTTGGAGTTGATTAGGAGTCTGGTTAGTGGTGGAAGGAATCATCCCTCTTGGAACTACACTGGCTAGCATAGCCATATTATTGATCATAGCAGTTACCCAAAATAGCTAATTTTGATATGATTTTTGGCTTTCCTTGGTGTTCAATGACTTCCAATGTGAGCACTTGGTTACCAATTTTGGGCATGATGTTTTTAGATTCAAACATGGCATGGATGAATGTCTAGAAGGTGGGTTCTAGAAATGGTTGGAGTTTAGAATCCATTCCAAGGCTTCTAGGAGCTTAAACCCTACCATAGTTATCATGGAGAAGGCAAAATCCAAGTGTATTAGGATTTTTTATTAGCTTGTTAGAGAGGCACCTAGTAGGACCCACATCAAGCTTGAATTGTTAAATGAATTGATTTTCCACTAAACTATCATATTCCTACCTTCTACTGTGATCATGGAGTTATGTGGGACTTGTGTGAGTGTTTTGGAAAATGCACGTTTTGGTGGTTAATGCATAAGTTTGGCATTGATTACCACATTACAATTTTGCAGAAATCAAAATTCTTACATTACCTCTAACCTAAAACACATAGTATTAGAGCTTTGATCCTATTTTTGGCTTCAAATACATCTATCCTTAATGTAGTCTAGCCATCCAACATCAATGAGCAAGCATAGTTATTGGAGGAATTCTAGAAGATTGAAGATTTTGGACATCTTGGCATTAATTGCTTAAGATGTTGAAGAGGAGAGCTTCAAAAAGTAAGAATCTAGCCTTGCAGGAGGCTAACATAGTTGTAAGAGGACTCTCCAATCTACCATGGCCTTTTCTAGGAGAATGATCTTCCACCATGACTCCCAAGTACATAATCCTTAGCCATTTTGTAAGAAATTTTGTTAGAATCCTAAGTGTTTTTGCTCATGTAGCATTGTGTGTTGATTAAAATTGAATTTTGTAAAATTCCTATGATATATCTAGGCCACGTTTATGGGGTTTCAGTATTTCTTTATTTGTGGGACTGTTCTATGGCAAGTTACAAATTTTATCCCAGCCTTTTCTATGTGTTTTTTGTTCTTTTCCCACCATAAAGAAATGCTAATTTTTTGTATTTTTTGTATGAAAAACACTTTGATTTTTCCATTTTTGTGGCCAAAAAATTATAATATGATGTTCAATGGTTGAAATGGTAGCTAAGCTATTATATTCTAACTTACACTAAATTTTCTATGAATTTTTCCATAAGTGAGTACACAAGGGGTTTTTCAGTTTCTATTATTTTTTCTATCACTTTCTCCATTTCTATGCGAAAAAGGCTAAGGATTTTTGATTTTTTGAGTTATCAATTTTTATTTCATTTTTTTTAGTTCAAATACTATTGGAATCATTGAATTCTGATCTACAGTTGATTTTGTGTGAATTTTTTCATAAATTGGCGAATAGTGAAATTTTTAGTTTTTATTATTTTACCCTTATGAAGATGGGTAATTTTGATAATTTGATGAATTTTTTTAGCCAATGTTAGAGGTTCCTGGTGTTTCTTGGAGGTTTTAGGGAGGGTTTGGCATTGGTTTTGTTAATTTTAAAAATATTTTCATACTTTTTTATCAGTGATTGACTATAGCCATTTTCTATAGTTTTGTGTTGTTGTGCAATTATTTGTTAAATTTCGTTATGGTTTTGGGTTGTCGTTAAAATTTTTTCTAGGCTTAGGGATACATAATAGATGTTTTATTTTATTGATTTTTTATGTATAATTAGTCTTTAGACTTAGAAAAAAAATTTAGTTCTAAATTATCATTTTCATTCTTGTGCAAACTATTGTATAGTTCTATTTTTTATTGTTAAAACTACAAACCTTCCTAGTTGTATAGGTAGTGTTAGTGTGGCTTTTGAATTTTAATGGTTGTGTTCAAGATTCCTAAGGTTATTTATACATTCTATTTTAGTTTTCAATAGTTGCTTGAATTTTCTCTAAATTTTTGACTAGCCCTCCTAGAGTTTTTACTATAGCTAGTTTCATTATTAACTAGGATTTCTAGTCAAAAATTTATGAAATTCAAGTTGGGATTTTATGAATATTTTTGTAGGTACAAGCTAGTTCTCATGGCTTCAATGTTTCTACATAAATGTTTTTATAATTTCTATGCATATTTCACCATGGAATTGCTATCAGTTGTTGGTTGACTATGTGGTTCTTTTTTGATTGTTTATTTGCAAAATGGTCATAATTTTGGTTATCATATGGTTCTAGTTCTAAGTGTTGCAAATTATAAATTTTATTATTTTTCTTCAGTGAGAAAATTGACATTAAGGTTGTAATAATTTTGGTTTTCTAATAGTTATTCTTTTTTTCTTGGTTATGATCATTTATGATTTTAATGATTGTTGTTGTTGTGTGCAAGAGCTTTCTGAAACCAATCTTGGTGGTCATTGAGCTATTGGGACTTCTTTGCTACATCCACACACTAGGAAACTAGTAGTGATGACATTGGAGATGCTCCTTAGCCCCCTCTAGTTGCACCTTAGCACCTTCAGTTAGCTATGTATTTTGGTTATTTCATTTGCTGTTAATGTTGTTATGGCTAGATTTAGTCGTGGATGTTTGAGAGATAGTTTATTATTTTATGTATTTTTTAAACTTTTATCAAAATATGTGACAAAAATTTAGACTATTATTTTTTTAAAATTTTAATTCATTTATATGTTTTAATGCTTAATGTTTCACTCATATTATGCATTTTATGTTTTTGTTCATGTTATAAGGCTATGTTGGTCATAATGTAGTAAATGATAAAACTGACTAGCAAGATAGAATTTAAACTAGGTTGTAAAGTGTAATAATGGTTTTTCTAGTCTTAGGCCATGGTGGACCATATGATTTGCCAATTTTAGGCCTTGGGGGACCCTATGATTTGCTAGTTTTAGGCCATGGTGGGCCCTATGATTTGATAGTTTTAAGCCATGGTGGACCTTGCAATTTGAAAAGAAAACTTTTTACTAGCTTTTTATGTTTTAGAATTTTTTATGAGTTTTCATGTTTTAAATTTTTTAAGGTATTTTTATGTTTTATGTTCTAAAATAGAGAAGGCATAAAAGTAAATCGTAATCAAGAATAAACTTTAGGCTATGTGTAAAGTAAAGTTAGAAAAATGTAAAACTAAGTAAAGCAAAATGATGCATGCAAATAATGTTTCAACTAGGCTAAGAAGTCTATAGGAAAACAAGGTCACATGGTCATAGATGTAAGGATAAGTGGATTGGTGGTACACTTCAATTGTACAAGTATTTCCTAATCTTTGAAAGATTAGGAAAGGTATATGGTCTACTTTGTATGATTTTGTACTCTCTATTTCCTTTGCTAACCATGTTGAAGGGGAGATCCTTCCATGGTGCATGCATGGGCCCATCCTTCTTGGTTTTAACATCTTGTGCTCTATTAGGTTTCTTGACTTTTTGGTTAACAGTAGGAGTTTGTTTCTAAAATTCCATTATGGATCCTTGTTCTATGTCAATGTTGTTTATTGCCAAAAGAATGACATTGTCGCCATGGATGATTATCTCACCTTATTTGTAAGAAAAGTAAATTTCTTGGTGGATGGGTGAGGAAATAGCTAGTAATTGAGCAAACCAAGGCCTCCCCAAGATGAGATTGAATATTGCTATCTCTACCACCACCAGGAAGTTGGCCATTGTGGGGAATTATTCTGCTACCATAAAGTCTAAGGAAATGAAGCCTTTTACAACAACTCAAGATCTATTAAAGGATTTAAGAGTAGAAGTTGAAGTATATTGCATATGCTCCATTAGGGCTAAATTTTCAATGATGGTGTAAGGTATTACATTAGTTGTCTCTCCATCATCAACATGCATCCTATGCACCTTGTACTATCCTACCCTTATGGATATCAAAAGGAGAAACTTGGTTGTCTTGCCATCCTAGGAATTGGTCTAATCTTCACTATCATGAAACACTAGTGCTATTGACTTCATTTATTACTTTGGCAAAGGTGGAACCATCATTTCATGGATGAGATCTTCACTAGTAAGGATTTCCTTGCTATTAGGAATAGAGGTCAACATCTTCACTAATGCTTCATGGTGTGTAACAAAAGTCATTACAAGGTCATATAGGCTAATGGAGGTGTTCCTTTATTTTAGTGACTACTTGACCATTTCCATAGCATTAGGAAGTGCATGTCATTGGTTATTCATTTCTTATTTTTTTTATTGACTTCCTCCATGTGTCCTAGGATACGAACTTCATGCTTCAATGGTTGTGTTATGGCCTTTTCCCCCTTCCTTATGGCTTGGAATCCTCTTGTGGTTAACTAGTTGAAGCATCTTGAGCACTAGTACTCACTAGAAAAGATGAGATGGGAGTGGGATTTAACATGCTCTTCTCCTTTCATGCCTTGGCCTTCTTTTTATCTTTGTTCTTAGGATTTAGTATGGGCTTCTTATGTTGTTTTCTTGGAGATTTTTTACTATTGTTATTTGGTAGAGAAGAAGCTAATGTGTTGGCAACTACAGGAGGACATTGTTTAGCTATGCTTTTTGATTTGGTTGTAATGGGAGGGGTTTCCTTGGTTAAAAAAGGTTTCTTGGGAAGCATATATGATGGTATTCTTACAACCAAAAGAAACCTTGAACTAGTCAAAGTTAGAGTACCCCTATTGTTTTGAGGAGGTATCCAAATCATGAACGACTCCCATGTAGGTCTAGGATTGTTGTTTACATTGAACACCACTATAGTATATGGGTTGTTGTTGGTATTCAAAGGACTAGATTAGAGGTATCATGTACCAACTGAGCCTTGTTTATTATCTTTTGCAAATCATTCTTTAGCACTGATCAAAAGTTAAGATAATGACCTTGTAGTTGATGATAGTGGTAGATACGATCAAGCTTGAAGTAATTAGACAACTATGAGGTCATCCTTGGTCATAAGAGTAGGGTTCTTGGTGATGTTACATAATCTATCATGCTTCTTACAAGCATTCTCAATCATTTTTTATTGTATTTTTCCACTCTTTAATAACTATTCAAGAATTTCAAATGGTTTCAAGAGTAAGCTAGTATATTTAGCCTAGTCTTTTTATTCAAAGTTAGGCCTTGTATTGGTTGATGTAGAATCCCTAGATGTTGATGGTTGGTTATTTGTTATGGGAGTCTTGGGTTGATTCATTTTAGGCTCTTGTGTTGTTTTATTTTCTTTAGCCATAGTGGCCATGACTACATGATTTTTCCTTCCCCTCTTCTCATCCTTCTATGTGTGTTAGTTCTTGTACACCACATATGCAGGGTCATGACTAGCCTCAGCAAGATCCTCTATGTTCTTGATTTGAGAAAATGCTTGGCTGAGTAACCATAGGTCTAGGTAGTAGATTTTTGACTTAATAAAGTCATTCACTACCCCCTTGAATATGGTGAGAAGGTGAGTCTTGAATATTGGTTCTGGAATCTCATTTAGAAAAGCATTCCATTATTGTCTAAACTTTTGTATGAACTCAAGGGATCCTTGCTTGACCTTCATTAGTTGGTCAAGAGTCATTTTTTGTTTCAAGTTATACTAGAAATAGTTAACAAATTATGATATTAAGTCTTCTAGGAAGGATATAGATCCTCTTGGTAATGCATGGTACTAGTCCAAGGCTTTCCCAAGAAGGGACATAGGAAAAATATGCATTATGATATGTAGTCAGGCTTGTAGAAATAGACACTACAAACAAAATATTTTAAGGTGAGCATTGGGATTACGCTAACCATTTTACTTGATAAATTGAGGCCTTGGGATGCTTAGTGAAGGAGTTATCTATGGGACAATAGGGCTGATTGGATCAGCTTGATAAAAGTCCATGATCTTCACCACCTAGGTTGTGAAGGCTTTAAGGTTTTGTAACTCTTTTGTAAGGTTCTAGATCATTTGGAATGCTTGATCTAGGCCTTGAGGCATCCCAAAAGGTTGTGGAATTTGCTCATAAGGTTGTGGAGTGAGTTGAGAGGCCTATGGACTTGCAATGGGTTGTTGCATAGAAGGGAGAGGTTGGCTCATCATTGTTGTAGGGGGATCAAACAATCAAAAGGAAGTCAGATTAGGTATTATTGGAATGAAGGGTATGAAGGATTTTTGTGATTCTTGGATCATTTGGAGTTCCACTAGCATTGATAAGGGGTGAGTAGTGGTTAAGATCATTAGTGATGGTTGCATAGACTGAGGATATGTGGAAAACAACATAGAGGTCTTAAGGGGATTATTTATGGCATAGATTGTGCCTGGTGGGCTACTATGATAGGTGCCAATCAAAACATGGTTAGCTAGATGGAAGAAGTGGGTTGAGGAACATGCTCCATGGAGGAGGTAGGAGATATCTAGATGGATACAATAGCTTGGAGAGCTGACTATTGGAAGAGGCTCCCTAAAAAGTTTTATAGTTTGGGCTCTACCTCAAACTCATCCTACTCCTTATGTTAACCCTTGAAGCTTGAAACCCCATCTTGCTCATCCATCTTAATTAGATGAGATAGAATGTATGTGTGGGCATTATACAATGGTATTTTTTCATACAGGGAAGGAATGTATTCCTTCCTATCATGTTGAATTAGCTTGTACTCACATTTGGATTCTACATCTACCATGGGATGAGCACGCCTACTTGGATTTTGACAAAGATGAAATCATAATAATTTTCATTGATGATAGATTAATCTAGACCTTTGTCCCTTAGCCTAAGTGAGCCTTCCAAACATTATCAGACATCTAATATCGGGGCCTATCTTGTTGTGTATAAATTAGAGGTAGGTGCACTTGGTTTGGCAATAGTTAGTTCATTAATCTTAGTCCCTTACCAAACTCTTTCCTTTTTCCTTTCTTAGAGTTAGAATTATTTTTGAGTGCCTACAATAGGAGTCATAAAGCGAATGGATCTTTATTCAAGCATTGTGTACTTGAGCACACCTTGTGACTAGAAATAAAAATGAAATTTGTGATAAATCTTGTAGTATTTAGAATTTCCTATTTAATGTTATTTATAGTTATTTAATTCTTTGATTAGTTAATTAATGTTCTCTCTCTCTTACCTTGTTAACTCTCCCAAGTAAGCACACTCAACATAACCACTTCAAGCATACGTGGAACACTTGGTAACCCAGTAACAATTAGTGTTTGGTAATCCCAGTACTTTTGCACTGGTTCAAGATGTGTACAACAAGTGAGAATGGATGCTAGTGTTAGGACTAGTTAGAGCATAGTTGATTAGTTAAATTAAATTGGTTACTTAATTAGTTCACTTTTCCCTTTGTAGCACTAGGACATAAAACATAAAAATATATAAAAATCATATACCTCAAGTTTGCTTAACCATACAATTATGCAATACAAGTGAGCTTGGGAAGACAATGATTAACTAACCTATTCAAGTTTTGTAAAGGCACATAAGCACTTGGTCCTTGGAATTCAACTAAATCATATGTGTATGCTCATATTTGTATGGTTGAGCATAGGGATACCTTTCTACTCATCACTAAGGGATCACCTATTATTGGCTACAGTAGGGTCCTTTGGGTCATAAACCCTCATAGCATCTTGGTTAGATGCCATGTTAGTTAGGTTGAGGGGCAAGATGGCTGACTTGCTAAAAGAGATGGTTATTCGTTACATCTAGTTTAAAAAATTTTATGATTTACTTAATTATTTTAGAAAAAATTCCAACAAGTTGAATTATCCAAGATGCAAAGGGTTATGGTTGGAAAATGGTATGAACTATAACTATAGGTGTCGTACATGTTGTAGTAGCAATGATGCATACTACACTTAATAAAATGTGAAAGTTTTATGTGTTGGAAGGACCAACTACACTAATTTACTAGTAGGCTCTACACTCAAGGGGGATGAGAAAATGGTTGTCTTGCCTAGCAAGACTGCACTAGTGATACCCCCTCTTGGAGAAATGCATGGACTTTGGAAAAGTAAATGTGTAATGTATATTTTTCCATTACTACGTTGGGGTGTTGGAGGGTACTATGTTGGCCTTTCAAGAAAATTTCATAGCAAGAAATTTATGTGGATGTGTAGTAGATTATGGTATTTCCCAACCAATGATGTTGGGGTAGGTGATGAAAGATGGCTTTCTACTTGGTAAAACTAGGCTAACAATATTTTTCCCTAAAGGGGATGCATTGGTTTTGAATAATTCAATGTAAAATTTTTGGTTTACTAAGGACTATGTTGGAGTCTTAGAGGTAACTACACTAGGTATTCATAATATTTCATAATAGGAGGATTTGGGTATTTGGGTGGAGCTACATTGGTTCTTAGGATACCCTAAATATAGGTGTTTATGGGTAAAAATTGTAGCTATAAGTGTTCGCTATGCTGGCTTTAGAGAATCCAACAACTATTGTGAAAATCTTGTAGACATCCAAATCACCTACAACAACTACACTGGGTATCAACTGCAAGGAATTCAGCACCAATGTTGATTTCAATGGTAGATGGTCATAGTTTTTAAGGTTTTGGAATTTGGAAAAATTGATTTTGAAAAATTATTGATTAATTTGGGGTAAGAATTTAGGTAGAGGCCCTCCTTCTAGCACAAAAAAAATTATTGCACTAGAAAAATTTGATCACTAGAAAAAACCAAAAATCCTAGGTGTGGAAATAATTTTAATCTTGAATCCCAAGGCCCTCTAAGAAAGAGGATCCAAGGTGCCCTGGATGGTCTAGCTAATCACCTAGGGATTTAAAGAATATAAATGAAGAAAAATAAAACTTCAAATTTAAATGATAAATAAACATAGAAATTAAAATGTGAAATAGATTCTACATAACAAATGAACTAGAAACTTTATTAAAGTAGCAAAATTCTTAAGGTATAAAGTTCAAAGAGTATAGATTGTGTGCTCAAATGCATAAGAAGCCTACTTGGATGGGGCTTGAAGCCTTTTGGAGCTAGCAAGTTATGCTCTATAGTCAAAATCCATGATTGAGGTACTTCTCAACTTTGATTGCTAATAGGTCCTTGCTGGTTTTTGCATGAATTTGCAAATTTGATTATTAGTGGTGTTAATGTTGGTGTTTGACTCTCGTTGTAGTGGGACTACATTGAATTTTTTTGATGCCAAGGTAGATTCCAATTTGCTATGAAAGTTTTACAAATCCCAAATGGGTTCAAAGTTCTTAAGGTTGCAAAGGTTGTTAGGTTGTAAAAATGTTTTGAACTTGAATAAGGTATTCAAGTTTACCTTTTATAGGATTCAAGGTTGCTAATTTTAGGTTGCAAATTTATACCATGATTACTGATAGATTGGTGCTATTTTCAAGAGTAATAGGCCATAACTACTAATGTATTTGTGCATTTGTGGCAAGTTTTCACATCCTATGATCATCAAAACCACACTAGATTGTAAAAATAGTAAACAAACTTTTGTGACTATCGTAGCTTCATGATGAGACGTGATATTCACAAGCCGCGATATCGCATCCCCTACGATATCACGTTGTCCCCTGCGATATTGCATATGCGATATTGCAGTCCGCTGTCAAATCTATAAATAAGAGGCGGCACTCCCCTCATTTCCATATAGAGGATAGAAGTAGCAAAGCTCTGGCGGATTGATCACCCCAGAGATAGAATATTATCCATGTGCCCGCAGTAGGAGTCCCCCAAGTGAATGGTTCTTTATTCGAGCAGCTTTGTACCTGAACACAAGTTGTGTACAGCAATAAAGATGAGCTTTTGTGGATAAACCTTGCAGTACATGGATAGGTTTATTTAATGTTATTTATTGCTTTCCTAGTAGCGCGGCATGAGTACGACTTGGTTACAAGCATTGACGAATGTGTACGGGTAACCAAGGAATCGGCTACTCATCATGATTATATTCTCTCACCCTTATCTCCTAGAATGTGTGACGAGTATGACTTGATTACAAGCATCTACGTATGTGTATGACTAGTTAAGGAATCGGCTACTCATCACACTTAGGCTAGTTAGGTGCCTTAGTACGACCACTTCGAGCACGTGCGTTACATGTGGTAATCCCAGTAATGATTAGCATTTGGTAGCCATAGTTGCACAGTTCAAGGTGTGTACGGTAAGTGGGAACAGATGTTGATGCTAGTTAATTTAGACTTAGGTCCTTAGTTAGAGTAGTTAGTTCTCTCAACCCTTCACCCTTTAGCATAGGAGATAAACTTGAAAAGACCAAAAAAATCATATACCTCGGACTTACTTAACCATACACGATGACAACAACAAGTAAGTCTGGGAAGAAAATGATTAATTAACCCCAAGTGTTCCATGCGATGTTTAGGCATTTAGTCTGCGGAGTTCGATCGGATCGCGAGTGCTACGCTCGTTTCGTATGGTTGAGTGTAGGGGTACCTTGCCACTCATCATTGGCACCATTGCTGGGGACTAAGTGTTTGTACACCAATTAGAACATTAGGAAATCTTTCACATTGTTGTGAGCTTTAACGAACCTTCGGGTTAATTAGTTAAATAAGAACATATATAATGGTGAACCGCACACCAATAAAATGGCTTCTTCTCATAAGGTTAACACACCTAGGAATAACACGGAAGACAGTCAGCAACATGCACATAACCTAAACCAGCCAAGTCCTAAACAATATAAGATAGTTTATACTCATCTCGATGAGTATATTCCTGATTACACTTTTATCCTTCATCATGATGAACAGTTGCACTGGAGAGATTTGTTTGGTAACATAATTTTACCACCAGATCGATCTATTCTGAACATGCTCTTCCGTGCCTTAGCAAAGATTGGCATGCAGGACTTATTCACTAAATATGTTGCTGGAGAATATGATATAAGGGATTATCATCCCACCGCTTTGCAACGCATGAGGGATGAAAGGTAGGAGAGCCAACACTCATTGTTGAAGGGCAAGGTCCCCCATGTCCTTAGTGAAATAGGAGATGAGGAACCCCTTATCATGGGTTTCTTAGGAAATGATGTTCCTCCTCCTCACAATGGTGAAGAGGTTAGGCATCAGAGCCTTCGATCAACTATACATGCTACGAGCTCTGATCCCCGTGAACACCAACTGTTCACGGCAGGAATAACCACTCACACTAAGGATGAACACTTTAATTGTTATAATGATCGAGGCCGAAGCAGCTGAAGAAAAGGTAAGAAACATGACCATGGTGATGGATCCCCTTCCTCTTCTCCTTCATCTCACTGTTCACACTTTCCTTCCACATCTAGGTGCAACCATCATGAGCACAACAGAGAGGGTAAAATTAAGGGAGATGAAAGACCTCGACAGGAAGGTTGGGAGTTAGGACAAAGGAAAGGATGTAGGGAGAGTAGGGAACCACCACGAAGACATCATAGACTTCATGACAGAGATGACCATGATGAACCCCTATTCTCAACCTGAAGCATTCTAGACATCACAGAGGTAGTTAGGATCCCCACAAGGCATTTAAAAGATAGCAGGATCAAGTGTTTGGACATAAATAATATTTCACAATTTGAAGGGGGATACAACACTGATCTTCAACATCATTTACAGGAATTCCACGATACATGTGCCTTGAAAAATATAGATAATGAGTGAAAGAAGCTTAAGTTGTTCCCAAGGACACTCACCAAAGAAGCAAAGAGCTGGTACCAGTCCTTAGAACCGAAAACCATAAGGAGGTGGAGTACAATGCTTGAACTGTTCAATAACAAATATCAAACGTACTCTAGAGTGTCCAATTTGCATAAGAAGATCCAAGGCTAGAAACAAGGTGCTTATGAACCCTTGGATGCTGCCATGGCCCGTTACTATACAATGCTACATCGTTTCCCGGGCCATGGGTACGCTAAGCAGGATCAACTTTGTCACATCGTGGATGGGCTAAGGAATGAAATGAGAAGAACTCTTGGGACTTACGCCTAAGGGAGACTTTCCCAACTTAGAGCCCATGAAGTTGAAATTTTGTTGGAACAAGTAGCGCAAGAAGAGGGTGAGCTATGTAAGAGGGAAAGTGCGGAGGAATATAATCATGATCCCTCCCTTCACAAGAAGGGAGTGAAATTCTGTGATGAAGAGGATGAGTCACCACTCAAAGAGTTGGTGAACCGGAAAACCGTGCTGATCTAGAAGTTAACAATCAAGTTATCGGCCAAAGTAGACCAAATGTGGGATTCCTTAGACTCAAGAATAGAAACAGTCTTAAAAATTATAGAAGAGTCTAAGGTAGAACAAAGTAGTGACAAAGGTAAAACCAAGCAGAGAATCTTAAGCCCTACACATAACAAGGATAAGGGGAAAATTCCTATCTTTGATGAGGTTGTGAATTTTGATACAGACGATGATAGTGGATGTGAAGTTTACTACTATGACCATCCTAAGGGATGTTGCCCAATTATCTCACATCTGCAGGAGTCTGGGGTGTATGAATTAAATCCAAGACTTAATCAACAGCAAACACCCTGAAGGTTACCTTATCCATAAGGTAACCAATGGAAGTTCCATGAACCCTTAACATATTACCCAAGTGGAACACCTCCACAACCTATTGGACAACATCAGTAGTGGCAATACCCATAGTCATGGGGGATGCCACTGCCAACACATCAGTATCCTTACCAGCAACCCGATCATTACAATTATTATGTGCAGCAGCCAGTTTCTCCAGGTGACTCTATGGGTCACACTACTCTCCAACGTCACTACCAAGTTCGGGAGTACTTCAGGAGGACTCCTTCTCCTTCGGGAGATATCTTACATTTAGCCCATCCTCTAACTCCACCCACACCTCTTCCACCTATAATTCCCATACAACCTGTTCTAACAATGTAGGGGGAATTACCTACCCAACCACAGCAACGTAACACCGTGAGAACTGTAAATATTCAGCATGTAAACATCCAACCGGGTGTTGGTTCTGACAACTATACAAAGAAGAGACCCTTCTTCAAAACTAGGAGCCCAAACAAACTCTCGCAACAACAAGCGGTTGGGCACATGTATAAGCCTCTAACCACTAATGCTTCGGAGAACCCTTCAGTCCAACAACTAAGTACGTAAACGGTTATGTTGACACATATCGTAACTAACTGGATAAAGGTGGGCCACCTTCCCAGGAAACTATCTGACCCTGGCAACCCCTTAATTCATTTACAGATCACCGAAAATGCACCACATCAAGCTCTTCTTGACTCAGGTTCCAGAGTCAACCTAATTTCACAAAAGATGTATCAAGCCTGGAACCTACCCCAACTTAAGAAGAGTAACATACAATTGGAGCTAGCTAACCAGTCCATCACCATTACCTTAGGATTGGTGGAGGACATTATCACCACTGTGTGTGGGTGGTCATACCCAGCTAATTTCTTGGTGATTGAGGTTAACAATGAAGGGGGCTTCCCCATTATAATGGGATGCATACCTAGGAATCCATGATCTTTCCTTGCAAATTTATAAGATGAATATTTATGGAAAGATCAAGAAGAAGAAGATTCCATGCATCGCATACAGTGATTCATTCGGTGATGACATGTAGGATATGTCTCCATGTGAGAGGTGTGCCTATGAGAGTGAGAAATAAAGATGCATGTATGTAGCAACCACACAACTAGTAGTAGACACCCCATGGTTGATAGCTACTCATAAGAGCAAGCAAATATGCATGGAA
>MNCI01009146.1:172756-196009 GCA_015680685.1 Gnetum montanum | reverse complement strand
ATTTCTCAAACTAAAGAAGGACTCAAGGATTGCAAAGGGTGTGACATCAAGGAAACTTGATGCTTTTGTGTTGGTCATTCTCTTGGGTGCTTAGATGTTTCTTCTTGAGTTTTCTTACTGTTCCGATGTTACCCAATTATTAGAAGCTGAGCCAATAAAAATTATAAGTCTTTGCATGGTGTGGTTCTCACGCATAAAAACACAAAACAACAAAAAAGAAAGAAAGTGAGAATTCAAAGCACACCCCTTAGATGAAATAAAATTTGGGCTACAAGCACTGGTTATGGAACCAAAAGTGTTTCCTCTAACTAAGGCCCTTCTCACTTCCCATTCTCTCCTTTGTTTCGTCGGAATGGTGGTGTCTCTTTGAAGATGCATCCTTTCTATCCAAGTGGATTGTTTAGCCAAATGCATTGATGTGAAGCCACTGGAAGTGGTTGGTTTGAGGCTGGAAT
Organism: Gnetum montanum; assembly: GCA_015680685.1. Lineage (NCBI taxonomy): Eukaryota > Viridiplantae > Streptophyta > Gnetopsida > Gnetales > Gnetaceae > Gnetum > Gnetum montanum. Next base: position 195,554 of record MNCI01009146.1, on the reverse strand, counting down.
TGGAATGAGACTTGCCAAGTCACATTAATCATCAAACACACAAGGGTCTATACACCACCTTGTTCTTGAGATTCCATTCAATTCTCTTCTCTCCTCTCCATTCTTCTCTCCATTGTTCACCTCATTGCTGGTTGTATCATTAGTATATATATTTTGGTTGATGCATTATTTTCTTTTCGCTAAATTCTTGCGGTTAAGACCTTAACTCTTGTTCCAAAAGACATTCCTAGAGCCTACGGACTCTTTGAATGTGGGTTTGTCAGGGCATTAACGGCATGAGCTTGCTTTGGGAAGGACCCACTGACATTCCTATTTGGAGCATTAGTTAACTTCTTTTCCTTAACATTTTGCAATTAATTATTATTTTTTTCATTCCCATCTTGACATCCATTTCACTGATGTTTTTAGTTGTCCCTTTTTATCTATCTTTCTTACTCCTTTCCCTTCTTCATTCTACCACTACCGGAGGTTCGCGATTAGTCATGGGGGTATGGGGCCCACTTTTTTTGATTTTCTCCTAGCCCCAAAATTTTTTATTTTCTTCATAACCCCTACACTTTTGGTAGTCATCAGTAACATCTTCCCAAGTCCATATCAGCCATACCACAACCTAGCCAATGGACTTACATTGAAGCAAGGTATTAATTACATGATGATTTATTTACACTTGCTAATATATGATTGTGTTGTGTGTGTAGATGGTGATCATGAAAACAACAGATTGGATCTGGAGTTGGAGAAAACACTTGGAATGGAGTAGTGCTGAAGCAGCTATGCAGGGAGCAAGATCGATGGCACACTTATGGATGGACAACAAAAAGCGCAATCTTGGCGTTGGCAGTAGCAACACTTCTTTCTATTTCTCTCTTTCTCTCAAGCTACCAACAAAGGCCTGATGTCATTGTAATAAGGTGTTCACCCTTGTTGTCATGAACACCAATTTTGTCAAGTCTTATAATAATGATCTATTCACATGTCATCCCATTAGTTCCATTCCCCTCAATAATTCCATACCTTCCCGATATTATTGTAAGGAACTCAAGGATGAGTTTTCATTTAGTCATGGGGGTATGATAAGACGTGATATGCACAAGCCACGATATTGCATACATGATATCACAGCCGCCACGATATCGCATCCCTTGCGATATCACGTACAGGATATCGCATCATCCCCTACAATATTGCGTACGCAATATCGTGGTCCGTTGAAAAATCTATAAATAAGAGGTGGCACTCCCCTCATTTCCATATAGAGGTTAGAAGTAGTGAAGCTCTGGCAGATTGATCACCCCAGAGATAGAATATTTTCCATGTGCCCATAGTAGGAGTCCCCCAAGTGAACGGTTCTTTATTCGAGCGGCTTTGTACCTAAACGCAAGTTGTGTACGGCAATAAAGACAAGCTTTGTGGATAAACCTTGTAGTTCATGGATAGGTTTATTTAATGTTATTTATTGCTTTCCTAGTAGCGCGGCATGAGTATGACTTGGTTACGAGCATTGACGAATGTGTACGGCTAACCAAGGAATCAGCTATTCATCGTGATTATATTCTCTCACCCTTATCTCCTAGAACGTGGGACGAGTACGACTTGATTACGAGCATCTACAGATGTGTATGGCTAGTCAAGGAATCGGCTACTCATCACACTTAGGCTAGTTAGGTGCCTCAGTACGACCGCTTCGAGCACGTGCGTTACGTGTGGTAATCCTAGCAATGATTAGTGTTTGGTAGCCATAGTTGCACAGTTTAGGGTGTGTACGGTAAGTGGGAATGGATGCTGACACTAGTTAATTTAGACTTAGGTCCTTAGTTAGAGTAGTTAATTCTCTCAACCCTTCACCCTTTAGCATAGGAGATAAACCTGAAAAGACCAAAAAAATCATATACCTTGGACTTACTTAACCATACACCATGACAACAACAATTAAGTCTGGGAAGACAATGATTAATGAACCCAAAGTGTTCCTTACGATGTTTAGGCATTTATTCTGTGGAGTTCAACCAGATTGCACGTGCTACGCTCGTTTCGTATGGTTGAGTGTAGGGGTACCTCACCACTCATCACTTCACCTCAACTATGTTGGCTTTAGAGAGCTATGTTGGCATTGTTGAGATCTACTAGTAAATATGGTGACTATGTTGGTCATGTGGAGATTGCTAAGAATTTGAGATGACTACATTGGCCATGCTACAACTATTGGAAATTATGATGACTACGTTGGCCATTGCTGGGAAAACGGAAAGTTCAACAACTCCAACACTAGGTGTGTGCAACCCTAGCATACTCAAGGCCATAACCACTATAAAACCCATGAAAATGCTAAATTTGATAGTCTCAAAGGTATTTCTAGCCTTTCCAAGCCCAAATATAGACATGACATTACTTTTTCCACTTGGGAAGTGAGGAAATGGCAACTTATGAGGCATTTTTAGTCCTAAAAATCTAAAGTATACAAGATTGCAGCACATGGATCATAAATCTTACATTTACAATAAAATCTTTCCTTAAGTTGGGTGATGAAGGTAACAAGTTACAACATGAATTTTCTTGGTGTTGTTTCACTAACCTATGTTTATGAATACTAACCTTTTTCTTATGATTGACAACACTTTTATAGTTTGAGCTATGTGTCTTGCTATTTCCTTTTTAATGTGCTTTTACTTTTTAATATATTTTAATATTTTCTTTTATTTTTTATTTTTTTCTTATTTTTTTATATTTTATATTTTTATTTTAATTTAGCATAGGTGCACTAACCCTTTTGTTAGAGGTTTTTCTTAGCAAGTATCAATCACTAGATTGATCATTGGCATATGTAGTATTACTTCAGTTTAGTATACTTTATTAAATATTTTTTATTTTACTATCAATGCATTTTTATATTTTATTTTAATTTTTTATTTATTTTTATCTTATGTTTTTTAGGATCCCATAGTAGCCCTTTTCATTTGTCATATTTTGACCTTATACCTTATATTCCTTAGGCTTAGATATAGCTATCAATTTGGGCTTATACATAACTATTAATTTTCTTATAAGGGATGCCCATTATACTACTGTTGGGTACTAGTCCAAGTTAGAAAAAAGGATTTAAAACTATTTTATAATTATAATTTCATTTTAATTTAGTTATTTCATGAGATATTCCCTTTACCCAATGTCGGCAAATCCTTGCAAGAATATATATCATGCAACTATTATAAGAGAGACCATCATCTTACCTTGACAAAATTTGGGAGATAGAGTTAGAGAGGAAGACTCTACTAAAATGGAAATGAGCTAGATCTAGATTTTCATTATCAACTAGAGCCTTTGGTAATCAATAGTTTCAAATCTTATTTTATCTCACTTAGATCCCATTTTTGACCTACCATTTTGCTTAAGAATCGGAACATATTTTGGAGATTGAAGCCACATGCTTTCTACATCACTATCAATTTAGGTAGGGAAATTTGGTGTTTATCTTCTATTAATGAATTTTTGTTAATTTTTAGCATGCGAACATATATCTTTTTCTAATTTTCATTTATTTAGCAAGTGTATATCGAAATGCTTGAATTCTCATATATGAATATTGTATTATTGTTTGCTATAATTTAGTCAATTTCTAAGATTTATTATCATTTATGAGATGTCGATAAACATTTTGATCAAGTTTGACCATGTCTTATGTTTGTTATAGTTTCTACAAAAATTTCAGCTATAGAACTAGGGTTTTGAATCATTTTTTTTTCTTTTCTGATCCCAAAACAACTTCGAATGCCAATGTCCCAAAAGGTAAAGTTTTTATTCTTGTTAGTGCAAATCACGAGGCATCTTCCCTAGTCCATCATGAATCCATCATGATGTGGCAATGAAGATCATGATAAATATTTTATTATATTTTTGGACACATCATGTGATAAGGAGAAACTATTGTAAAGTAATTCATGGTATCCAAGAAATAAAAAATTGAGAAAATGGGAAAAAAACATAGCTTCTAGGGATTTTCAAATTGTCCAAAGTCTTGAAAATAGTAAGCAATGACTTTTAGCCTTTGTAGTAGCTTAGAAGGACCTCGAGAAGTTTAGATTCTATTTCTAGCATTTTCTACATTTTTTGACATTTACTAGAATATGCATTATAGTATTGACTAAATCTAATACTTCCAAACCTTGAAAATTTATCTCTTAGCCTTTAACCTTTTCAACTTTACTAACATTTGGGTTTATCTTTTCATCATCCAAGGATGTATTTGTTTGTTTAGTTATCTATTTTTTGTTTTTTGGCATTTGATCATTTTTTTCCAATAAATCAATAATTTTATAGTGACTATGTAAGAAGCTTCTCTTAGTAGTGGGTCAAACACTTATACGAGTAACATTGGTTGGTAAGAATCATCTAATTTTACAATGAATATACAAGAAGCATTTTTTAGTAGTAAGCTATGTACTTATGTAGTCAACATCAATTGATCATTAACATTTATCCATTATAGTCATTTGATGGGCTTAGTAGGTGATGGTGAACTTTTAGTTTATTTTGTTTGTTCATTTGGTTTATTAATATTTATTATGTATTTCATGTTTGTATTTATTTACCTAAATTTTGTTTACAACTATCCCCTGTGTGTAACTATGTAATTATTTGATGCCTCCAATGCAATCCATAAGGAAGTATTTTATTAGTTTAGTGATCATGCTTAGTGTTAGGGCTAACTATTTTAATGCATTTCTAGATGATTATATTGTTACAAATGATAAGGAATTAGAAGAATAGGGAGATGATTAGATTTATTTTTTTAGATATTTAATAATTCTAGTCATTATTGATGAGTGGCGAGGTGCCCCTACACTCAACCATACGAATACAAGCATTTTCATCCACAATCTAGTCAAACTCCGCAGATGCACTAGTTGTGGCACCTAGATAGTTATCCTTAGGTTGCAGTTCATTATCTTGTCATGTATGGTTTAGTCTAGAGTGAGGTGTATGATGTGTTCCTAATCTAACACTACTCCTGAAGACAATGGAAAGTACTATTAACTAAGCTAAGCTAGGAGGAAAAGGGTAAGAGAATCTAATCTAGCCTAAGTGCGATGAGCATCCACTCCTTGATCATCCATACACATATTGGACCTTGTGCATGACTACCACTAGGATTACCAAGCAAAGATCCTAGGTATGCCACTGGGTTACCAAGTAGTCACACATAAATGCTTGTAATCAAGTCGTACGCATTCTGCGTTACTAGGAGATAAGGGTGAGAGAGACTAATTAAGAAAGTAGTAAATAATAATTAAATAAATAAATAAAAATTAAATGCTAAAATGATGAAGTAATCTCGATCTTTATTGCTGGTCATGTGCATGTCCAAGTATATCACACTCAAATAAAGGATGTCATACAATTACATTCACCACACTGCGGGCAAACACTAGAAAATAATCTATCTTTGGAGGGATCAAACTGCTAGAGCTTTGCTACAATCTAACCTATGTTATGGAACAAGGGAGAGCTGCTTCTTATTTATAAACATTACGGTGGACTACGATATCGTGTATGCTATATTGTAGTGGAAGATGCGATATCACGTACGTGATATCATGGGGGATGTGATATCGCAGGGGATGCGATATCGCAACCCATGCAATATCGTGTCCCATAAATTATGTTTTTGGATTCTATGATGTATTATTTAGCAATAATTTATATTCTTACTCTAATCTAAGAATTTGTATTATATTTTTTCTATCTTTGGTGCAAGCCCAACTTTGTTTCATTTTTAAGTTATGTTGCATTGTTACAATTTAACTATTGGAATTTCAATGCTTATATCTAATGTTAGAGTCCAATGCCCTTTTTGGATGTAATAATACTTCAAGAATTGTTTATACTCAGTTCTACATTTAATTTTTTCTATAATTTTCTAGCATTATAATTGTAATTTTTGCCTTAGGAAATAGGCTGCATCCTATTTTTATTAGTGAACAAGCCAAGTTTGGAATGCAAGGGACTAGTAGCACTATTTCTCTTTAACATTTTATCTTTTGGTATATTATTTTGTCCTATGTGCTTGTCATCTAATGAATGGATACTAATTTACCTACTTAATTTTATTAACATCCATTTGATATTTATTAAGCAGCATTTCATTTTCTACATGTTTTAGTTTTTATCTATGTAATCTCTTCCTAACCTAAGCTTGATTAGTAGGGTGTTATAAGTTGGCATTAGAGCTAGGTTTGATAAGTATTCTCAAATTTGTAGTGTAGGATGCCACCAAGAAGAATTTTTGAGATCCTAAATAGGAAAAACCGTAATTAATCTATTGGAAAGTCTCAAAATGATGTAATGAGGGAGATGTTTATTTATTTGAGAAGTAAGAATTAGTATAATAATGGAAATGGTGAATAATATCAACTTGAGTACTTAAAATTTAGTGGCAAATGGGCCATTGGGAAAACAATCATGAAGTAGTTTAAGAGGCTGAAACTCCCATCTTTTGATAGTACTGAATATCTGGTAGTATCTATAGAGTGATTATGTGAGTTGAAAGAAGCTTTCTAGCTTATGGATTATGCCTTGAGGTAACAAAGGTATTTGACTATTCATCAACTTACGAATGTAGGCAACTACTAGTGGTAAACCACTATGATTACTAAAGTTTGGGCATACAAAGAGGTGAAATGGACTAACTTTGTTCAATCCTTCAAAGGAAGGTATGTGTCCAAGGATTTTAGAAGGACCAAGGCTAAGAAATATCAAACCTAGCACAAGGTTAGCTCACTATTTCTAAGTACAAGGTGAAGTTCCTCTAGTTGATGCAATATGATCTCCACTTATAGGATGATGAGGAAGAGATGACTAGCTACTTCATTGATGGACTAATTGACCCTATCCATGTAGAATTGGTTCTTCTTAGTTTAGCTAAGTATGAGATACCTCATAATAAAGAATTGGCTATATAGTGAAGCATATTTCTAAGCAAGGATAAGAAACCAAATTAGATGAAAAAGAAACTTTAACTATGATTAAATGTAGTATCTCTAAGTATGATATGAATTTTGAAGATAAAAATAACATATCTTTTAACTTCCCTTCAAAATTCTATGCTTGTGATGAAACTATATATTTTGGTAATGAGTGTCTAAATTGTTATTCTTGTAGTAAGCCTCAACACAAGAGGTTTATGTACCCCCAAAAATGTAAACAATTAGACAAGTAAAGCATCCAACTCTTGAAGCAAGAAGGTACCTTAGCATATAGATATAGGGATGCAAGACAAGAGTCTATACTTTGACTAATGAACCTTTGGTTGAGAAACTCAATAATATCATGGACACCATTGGTAATATTGATGGATTTGCTTTTTTTCTTATTCTATTTGATCTTAGTGTTAGTCATTCTTTTGTGGACCATAGAGTTAGGATTCATTTATAGCTTAAGCCTTCAATCATGTGTTCTGTCCTTTTAGTTTAGATAGTCCATTCTCCTAGTGTTGTAGTTTTTATGATGTTATCTTTTACTCAAGAAGAAATACAAGATAACATGTGGTATAGTGATATGATGGTGACAGGGCTTGGCAAGTATGATGTAAGTCTTGGAATGGACTAGTTAGCTAAGTAGGATGAACATTTAAATTGTAAGATCAAGACTTTCATCCTTTCATCTACAAGTGGAGAGAGGTTACAATTTGAGCAAGTAAGAGACAAATTAAGCTTAACCTAGTAACAACCAAGCAATTTTTGTAATTGCTTAGGCATGGTTACTATTGTTATAAAACCTTAGTGCATGAAGTGGCTAAGTAGAAAATAAATTAGATTCTAGTGATCCAATAGTTCTTCAAGGTATTCAAGAAGGAACTTTCCATATTGCCTCCCCACTAAGAGATTAAGTTTGAGATTACGCTCAAGCCTAGAACCCAACTAATCTCTAAGTCACCTAACAAAATATATCTAGTGAAGTTGGTAGATCTCAATGTCTAGATTCAAAAGCTATTAAACAAAGGTATGATTTGACTAAGTGTTTTACCTTGTGGTGCATCAATTCTTTTTGCAAAGAAGAAGGATGAAAGTTTAAGATTATGTATTAATTAAAGATAGTTAAATCAAGTAATAGTTAGAAATTAGTACTATCTAACTAGAATCGATGACCTATTTGATTAATTAAGAGAGGCTATGATATTTTCTAAGGTTAATTTGAAGTCTAGATATCATCAGATTCAGTTGTGAGAGGAAGATGCATCTAAAACAACTTTTAGAATAAGATATGAATATTACAAGTTCTTAGTTATTTCCTTGGACTCACTAATAAACTATTAGTTTTCATGAAATTTAGGAAGAGTGTGCTAGTTCCTTATTTAAATTAATTTTTCATTATTGATGAGTGGTGAGGTACCCCTACACTCAACCATATGAATATGAGCATGTACGCATGATCTGGTCAAACTCCGTAGATGAACTAGTTGTGGTATCTAGATAGTTATACGTTGATTGTAGTTCGTTGTCTTCCGATATGGACTAGTATTGCTTTGTCATGTATGGTTTAGCCCAAAGTGAGGTGTATGAACTGGTTCTAAACTAGTGCTACTCATAGAGGCAATGGAAAATAACTTTGATTAAGCTAAGAGAGAATGGGAGAAGAGAATTTAAGCTAGCCTAAGTGCGATGAGCATCCATCCTTAATCATCTATACACATCTTGGACCTCATGTACTACTTCTGGGATTACTAAGCGTATATTACTTGAGCACTCCTAGATACACTACTAGGATACCAAGTAGTCACACTTAAATGCTCATGATTAAGTCGTACACATTTCGCGTTTAACAATAGGAATAGTAAATGATGGTAAAGAAATATTAACTAAGAAAATAACAATTAAACAATTAAACTAAGTGAATGATACAATGATGGATTAATCTCAATATTTATTGCCGATCATGTGCATGTCCAAGTACATCACACTTGAATAAAGGTTCCATACAATTACAAGCATCACACTGTGTGCATGCACTTGGGAAAATAGTCTAACTCCTATAAAAGCAAACTACAAGATCTTCAATACAACTTGAACATAAGATGCCTAAATGTGGTGGGTGCATGCATATTTATAATGGAAAATGAACTCTACATTGACAAGGCCACGTCAGTGCATGGAAAGATGCATCGAAGGGATCACGTTGACACAACCACATTGATGGGGCTTCATCGATGCAGCCTAGTCGACATTGTCCACTAGATGCTTTATCATACCCCATGCCTACCTGAATAACAACTTGTCCTCAAGTCAAAAAAAATAAGAACAAGTGAAATCAATTAAAAAATGGATAAGTATGGGATTATTGACTACTAGAAATTTACTCATGCCACAATGTGGAATTAAAAAAAAAACAAAGTTGGAACATAGACATAGAATGTAGAACACAAAATTTTTGGAACTCATGTGCTTCCTAGTAGTGGTGGCTTCTTCATGGGCCTCTTCCCCTTGTCTTGTGCTCCAAGTTTTGGAAGTTGATGGCTCTGAAGGAGTGCTTGGATATTTTCCTCTTCGGTTTGAGGATTTTGTATCATCCAAGCTAATGTTCCAATGATTGATGGAGTCAGCACCTCCCATGGACATGACAGTTACAGGAACATCTGATTGGCCTTGACATAACAAGCTACAAACAGTTGTCGTTCCTCCACATAGGCTTGGCCCATAACCTCTCCACTTTTTTCTTAGCCAGATTGTGTAGTGACATGAGTTCCCTGATGGATGCTAAATGATTGTGCCTCCTATGCTACATGTTCTACATGAGGTCCTCAGCCTCTACCTCTCCCTGGGCTACATGTTGTCCTCTTTTAGGAATCATCTATAATCATAGAAAGATCAATTGTTAGTAAGGTTATTGAAAGAAGTTCAATTATTTTATACCTTACTCATTGCCTTTAATAAATGTTGAATTCTTTGCTTAGTATGATTTTAGGGTCAGAAATTTGTTTTCAAGGAAGTTAACCTAAAAGTTTAATGTTAGACCTAATTTGTTTAGGTGACACATAAAAGCACATGTAATGGTTTTGAGGAACACATGATAAAATGATGACAAATAAAAGAATAGATTTGGCAATGAAGTACTTGAAGGGTATAAAATGATGTGGTGGTGTGTAACAAGTACAAATTACAAAAGTCATGCAAGTGGGTCCTAGACAAAGTAGGTCCAAACTATAATGCCCTTATGTAACCACACCTTAAAATTTCCGTAGGCACTAGAAGGGTTAAATGTAATCCACACCAGCTCCACAAAACACATACATGTATATAGCACCATGATGAGGTATGAATTCAATGCTACACAAGACACAGGTCACAAATACATAAACAATGAGATTGGATGAATCAGAGAAGGGATTGTAGAGATTGGGACATGAGGTAACTAACCCAAGGCATAATGAATCTTGAGTGTAGGGCATGATTAATGTGTCATTAGCCCATCACTCCAAAATCAAGACCAAGTCCATTTCTCTAATCAGTGACATCACATTATTTCATCCAATGATGGACAACCATAAGAGCATCATAACAACAAGGTGTATGATCACTTGGAATTTTGTTCAAGGGAGGAGTGATTTGGAATTTCTTTGTGGCACATTTGTTTTTTCTAGCTACTTTGGCATACTTTCTTTTCTCTCTATTTTTTGTCTGTATAATCTAGAGAAGTTTCCTACCTTTAGACATGGGTGCATGTCTTTCTAGTGGAACCTCCAAGAATAGCATTAGGTTAGATCTACAAGGATCTTAGTACAACCAAGCTACATGATAGCACCTATAGATGTCACCAAAGAAAATCTACAAGTCCCCTTGATGTCACACCTTGGTCATTCCTTCTTAGTTCATCATTATTTGTTTTGGGCATAATGAGCATAAAATTACTTTTAAGTTTTCATGATTACAAGAATATCATTGTACCCAAAGTAGAATCTCTTATTAATAGAATGGGTGGATGTGATGGCTTGTTGTCCATGTAATTAGCAACCGGAGACTTGATAGCATAGAACAACACATCAACTAATGGGTCACATGAGTGTTTTATTCATAGATGAGATTATGCATAAAATGATAAAAAGACAAAACAAAAAATTGAAAGATGAAAAACTAGAAAACAACAAATTGTTAAATTGAAGAAAAGAAAAACATTTATTAATTCTGCTTGTTAGAATGAAGGATATCCCCCATAACTAAAATTTTGATCATGGAAAGAATTAATAAATGGAAGGTTTGGATCCATGCATTTTGGAAATATTGGGACCCAGTCATATCCAAACCATTGGGTGTCTTTGGATGTGGTGGTTGGAATGTATACAAATTGGGGTTCACACACTTGATTAAAGTTGACATAGTGGGGCAAGTTATAAGATGTGGTTAATTGATAAGGAGTTGGCCCACTATGGCACTTGTGATCATAAGATGGTATGTAAGGATCAATATGTCTCCCTACGTGGCTATATTCATTGGGCTACATGGTTGCTGAAGTGTTGATTGATGGCTTAGATAGAGTAACATGAGACATTGAGTTTCAGGAGGTATATGCATCATAGAGTTGAACTTGTGCTGAGTTGCAAGATGCCATGGTTTCAGAACCATGATGTCTCTTTCTATGGTCCTACCTACAGAAAGGACACTTTTAACATTATGGAGGGTTCCCATTGTTGTTGACAGTAGTAGCACAAGTAACATTCATTGGTTGATGCTATGGTGCAAAACCTTCTAGTACAACTGGTGGCAATGTAGAAGGAGGTGAATGATGAGAATATTGAGGGTGAAGAGATGTGTAAGAAACATGAAGTGGTGATCTTGTTGAAGAGGACATGGGTTGATAGTACTCAGGAGAATGATAATGATGTGGTGAAATAGGGGATGTTGACCCAGTCAAGGAAACATGATGCTAAACATAATAAGCACTTAGGTTTGGATGGTAGGAAGGGTGTGACTAGTCTGACAGTGGCCTTCCCCATGACTAGGGTTTTTGCCACTGTAGTTGAACCTGGTACATCTATATTTAATTTAGATGTAACATTCCTTTCCAATGCTCATGTAAATGTGAGAAGATTGGACATTGGACTTTGGGGTGATCGTACAAGCAAATATTACATTAATATGTATGATTGGAAGTTGAGTTCTTATCCTTATTCTCTTCAACCCTTCTTTCTGATTATCTAGTGATGTTCTGTCCTTTTTCTTGGTTTATCATGGTTCTTCCTCTAATAATGTTGGCATATTCTCCACATATTTCATGTACCCAATCCATCATCTTATTGATCTTTGCCTCAATTTCATCTAGTGATTGTAGGACTGGAAAAGATGATTCCACCTCCTTGAAGTGAGTCGATTTCTCCTCTTCATGATCATGAACCCTTGCTAAGTTGAGATTTTGGTCCTATTTAGCTATTTCTTCTTCTTCTTTTGCTACTCATTGGTTAAGCTCTTGGAGTTGGGTCTACAGCTCATATAGTTGACGTAGGGCATACATCCCTAGGGTCTCCCTTGTTTCATGACGGAGCCCATCCATGATGTGGTACATTAGCCTTTCCTCAAAGAATAAATGGACTAGGAATTTTTTGAATAATGAATAGTATCTTTCTAAGGCCATGTCCAAGGGTTCATGCTGCCCTTGTTTCCATTCTTGGATTTATCTACTCAAGGCTGACACTCTTGCATAGATTTGATATCTTTCATTGAAGAGTTCTACCATTGTTTGCCAATGTCAAATTGATTATGTTCTTAAGGACCTATACCATACTTTTTCTTGGCCAATGAGTGTTGTAGGAAAGAGCTTAAGTTTTTTCCACCTATTATCAATATTGTTCCATACACAGGCATCATAGAAGGCTTGTAAATGATGTTGTAGATCTAAATCATAGCCTCCTGAAGACTTGGAAAAGCTATTTAAATCAAGCCTAGGTAGATGTCTTTCCTTGCGATGCTTGTAGGATATTCGAACAACCTCTTGTATATGCATTAGGTCCTTAGTGGCCAGAAAGGGTTCATCATCACTAGGTAGGTTATGAATTTGTGAGTTGGGACAATGTTGTCTTTGTCCATGTTGTTGTTTCTGACTTTGCTCATGGGTTTGATTTTTATTTCTAAGCTGACCCCTTAAAAGACGGGCATCCATGTCATGACCTAATGTTGAAGGGGCAAAGGAAGAGAAAGAATTGGAAGACTCATAATGAATTTTTTAAGTCTCCAAATCATCCCTGGATAGATTCTTGATAACTACTAAGAAGGTCCTAGGCCTTACAGGCCCCCTCATTCTATGGGATGTCCCATCCTTACTAGAGGTGCTAGAGTTGAATGACAAGAGTCCGTGAGTACCGTCGAGGTGCTCATGATCATAGGAGATCCCTACATAGGATTAAATACTCCTAAATTCATCTTCATAATCATATATTTTGTTGGTTCTACAATGAATTGCCTCACTAGTTGTTGCATTATCATAGACTTATGAGAGAGACATTTTTGTGAACTTGTGTGTGACTTGTTTGCAATTACTTATTTCTAAAAGATATATTATGAATACTTTGTTACAGTGATGTTGTATGATATAAATAATCTAAATAAATAGCACCATCCTTGGAAATGGTGCCAATGATGAGTGGTGAGGTACCCATACACTCAACCATATGAATACAAGCATGTACACACGATCTAGTCGAACTTCACAAATGGACTAGTTGTGGTATCTAGATAGTTACACATTGATGGTAGTTCACTTTCTTCCCACCTAGACTAGTATTGCTTTGTCACATATGGTTTAGCCCAGAGTGAGGTGTATGATGTGGTTCTAAACTAGTGCTACTCCTCGAGGAAATGGAAAATAACTTTGATTAAGCTAAGAGAGAATGGGAGAAGAGAATCTAAGCTAGCGTAAGTGTAATGAGCATCTCGTCCTTAATCATTCATACACATCTTGGACCTTGTGTACTACTTCTGGGATTACCAAGCGTATATTACTTAAGTGCTCCTAGATACACTATTGGGATACCAAGTAGTCACACTTAAATGCTCATGATTAAGTTGTACTCATTCCACATTTAATAATAGGAATAGTAAATGATGGTAAAGAAATATTAACTAAGAAAATAATAAATAACAATAATAATTAATAATAACAATTAAACAATTAGACTAAGTGAATGCTGCAATGATGGAGTAATCTTGATCTTTATTGCTAATCATGTGCATGTCCAAGTATGTCACACACTCGAACAAATGTTCCATATAATTATAAGCATCACACTATGGGCATGCACTTGGAAAAATAGTCTAACTGCTACAAAAACAAACTGGAAGAGCTTCGCTACAACTTGAACATAAGATGCCTAAATGTGGTGGGTGCTTGCATATTTATAGTGGAAAATGAACTCTACATTGACGAGGCCATGTCAACGTGTGGAAATGTGCATCGATAGGGTCACATTGAGGTGACCATGTTGATGGGGCTTCGTTTACACAGCCCAGTTGACGTTGTCCACTAGACACTTCATCAATTGTAGTTATTGATGATATCTTGGTCAATTATAAGGATAAAAATCAACATATGGAGCACTTGAGAGAAGTATTATAAACATTAACAAATCAAAAATTGTATCTTTATACTCCTAAGTGTGCATTTTAGAAGTCAGAGATATGATTTCTTGACCATGTGATGCCTAGTGTTATGGATCCATTTAAGATAATAGTGATTAAGCATTATCCTATTTTAACCATAATGAAAAAATTTAGATGTATCTTTGACCTAGCAAGATATTTTTAGAGATTTATACAAGATTTCTCTAAGATTTTAGAACCTCTACATCAATTAATCAAAAATAACTACATTTTCTCTTAGTCAAATGCTTATCAAAAGACTTTTAAAATGCTGAAACAGAGACTAATCTTAGTACCTATCTTGATCTCACCAATTCTTCGTAAGTGTTATGATGTATATATACAGATTCTTCTAAAGAATGTTTAGATAGTATTCTCATGCAAGATGGTAAAGTTGGCCTATTTTTCTAGATAACTAAAATATCATAAAACTAGATATTCAACTCGTGATCTATAGCTTAGTGTCATTAGCTTTGTTATTAAGATTTGGAGACATTACTTGTATTGAGAATAGGTTACCTTTCAAACTGATTATAATATTTTGTAGTACATTATAAATTAGCCATAATTGAACATGAGACAAAGGATATGGGTAGAGGTGTTAGTGGATTTTAATTTTATAATGTAGCATCATCTAGAAAAATGTAATAAGGTTGCCGATGCATTAAGTAGGATAGTTGGAAAACATTACACCCTTACTATTCTACCTAGTCTAAAAGATAAGATCAATGCTCAATAGGTTTTAAATTCTTGATATTAGAATAAGATCATAAAAATTTCTTTTTTAAATTTGGCATTTTTAGTTAATAGTTCTAGCTTATTAAGATTTAATTGCATGGTATATATACCAATTGCACATAGATAAAAGCTAGTTGATGATGCTCACTTGAGTAAGTATCGAATGCACCCGAGTAATAATAAGATGTATCATAACCTCAAGAGGTAGTATTGGTAACTTGGTATGAAGAAATATGTGGATGAGTATGTGGCTAAATTTTTGATGTATCGATATATCAAAGTAGAACATAAAAGGCCTTGTCTTTTTCTTCATTCATACATTGTTCTAGTGTGAAATGGAAAACCATTAGCATGGACTTTATAATAGAATTACTTTGTACCATGATTGGAAAATATTTCATTCTTGTGAGAATAAATCTTCTAATTAGATCTTTTTACATATTGGCTATAATCGCAACCTTTTCAAATGTGTTTATGTTTTATGCTAAATCGCAACTCAATGTATCACCCATAGATAGATGGTTAGATAAAGAAGGCAAATTAGATATTAGAAGATATGATTCAAGATTATGCTTTGGACTATAGAGAGAGTTGGGATAGTTCACAAAGTTTACTTACAACACTAATTATTAGAGTATTTTGAAAGAAATACCTAATAAAATGTTGTATGGTAGACTTTATCATATGCCTGTTTACTAGGATTTGATAGAGGATAGACAAAGGACTAGAATAGACATCATTGATAAGGTTACAGAATAGATCAAGACTATCAAAGATATACTACAAGTAGCATAGGTAGACAAAGAATGACAATAATAAGAGATGGCTATTCGAGTTTAATATTGGTAATCAATTTTTTTCAAGGTTTTACTATTAAAAGGGATTATGAGGTGTGGTAGAAGAGGAATGTTAACTCCTTACTACATTTATCCATTTTCAATTTTAAGGAAAATTATTGAAGTTTTATATGTTCTTGACCTTTTATAATAGGTACAATCAATTTACAAATGTATTTTATGTTTCTATATTGAGAAAGTACATTGCAGATTCTAGTCATAACATAGATTATTACGACTTTTGTCTCTTACTTGATGTTAATTTTATAGAATGACTAGTTAATATTATTAACAAGTTGGAGAGAATATTGATTAAGATTATTCCAATGATGAAGGTTATTTGAAAAATAGATTGAATTTAGAAAGAAATATTAGAATTAGAGAAAGATTTGTATACCTCACATTATGAGATCTTCCAAGAGGAAGATTCTTAAGAGGGGGAGAGTGTAATATCCTTATCTTAGATACCTTTTATCTCCTGGTATATTTGTGATTTAAAATCTTGATTTCTTATTTTCTATCCTATGTCTATGCTTATTAACCTTTATTTGTGGTTAACGACACTTTTGTCGTTTGAGTTATCTCTCACTATTTCCTTTTTAATGATTTTTTACCGTCAAGAAAGATCATCATTTTATCTTATCAACATCTAGAAGATATTTTACTGTTTTATCTTTCTTTTTATTTTATTTCCTTATTATTTTTAATATTTTTTCTATTTTTTTCTAATTTGGATTTTTCTTTTAATTTAGCATATGTGCACTAATCCTTTTGTTAGAGTTTTGATTTAGTAGGTATTACGTACTCGATGTTCTTATGCTATCCCTTTTTGTTAGTTATATTTTAACCTTAGACCTTGTTAATAGTAGGATTTAGACATAGCTATTAACTTTATCATAGGAGATGTCCATTAGGCTAATGTTGGGTACAAGTCCATGACTAAAAATATATTTAAAAACATTTTTATAATTATATTTTATTTTTAAAAAAAAAAATTGTAAGAGCTTTCCTTTACCTAACATTATTAAACCCTTGCAAGAACAGATACCTACAACTATTTCAAGAGAGATCATCATTTTATCTTGTAAACATATAGGAGATAAATCTAGAGAGGAAGAATTTACTAGAATGGAAAAGAGCTAGATCTAGAATTAGGGTGTCAACTAAGACCTTTGGTAAGCTATAGTTTCATATCTTGCTTGGATCCCATAGTTGACCTATAGTTTTACCTAGGAATTCAAACATGTTTAGAAGATGAAATCCATTGTTGTCTCTTAAAGTAAGATAATTTTTCATTTTTCTCTTATTAATGAGTTCTAGTAAATTTTTTTGTATGCATATATCTTTTGTCAATTTTCCTTTGTTCAACAACTATATTGAAATGTTTAAATTATTAGATCTAAGTACTATATTATCATTTTCTATAGTTTGGTTAATTTCTTAGATTTATTATCATGCATGGAATGTTATTCAATGTTTTGACTAACTTTGATAATATTTTAATTATTTTTAGCCATGTTTTTCCATAGCTTTGATTTCTACTAAAATTTTAGTTATAGAACTAGATTTTTAAGCTTTTTATTTTATTTTTGACCCTTGAAACAACTGCAAATGTCAATAGCCCATAAGATGAAGTTGTTCATCTTGAAGATCCAAATAATAAGGTGTGCTCCTAGATCTATTATAGTCCCATTGCAAGGTTATTATGAATTTTTCAATGATATATTTTATTATAATGCCTAAACTCTTGAAAATAAAAAGTGATGAATTTTACCTTTTAAGTAAGTTAGAATGACCTCTATGACATTTATTTTATGAATTTTTCAAACATTCATTAGAGCATACCTTGTAGTCTTGACTTAGTTTGATACTTTACAACCTTAACAATTTGATTCTTGGCCTTTGACCTTTTTGGCTTTACCAACATTTAGGTTCATCACCCCATCACTTATAGATGTATCTTTTTTACTTATTTATTTTTTTATTATTTTGCATTTGATTATTTAGCTTCAACACATAAATAATTTTGTAGTGACTACATGGAAAACATATCTTGGTAGTGAGTATAGATATTTAGGTGGGTAGCATCAATTAGTAAGCCTTACCTAATTTTGTAGTGACCACATAAAAAACATCTCTTGGTAGTGAGCTAGCTACTTATGTGGCCAACATTAGTTGATAAGTACCATGTGTTTTTTCTATTCATTTGATGGGTTTAGTGGATGGTGATGGAGTTTAAGTTAGTTTGTTTTTTTGTTTGTTCTATTTATTAATACTTATTATTTACTATTTGTTTGTATTTTCATGTCTAATTTTTTTTGAAACTACCACATATGCATGGCTATCTAGGTACTTGATTCTTCAAACTAAATCCATAAATGATTATTGCATTATTTTGATAATTCTATTTAGTCTTAGAATTAAAAGTTTGGTATTTTGATGCTTCTTTTGGTAATTTTTTTAGTGTAGACAAGGATAAATTATAAAAAGATGTGGATGATTAGATTCATGTTTTTAGTTGTTTAATAATTTTAGTCTTTATGTTTAATTTAGTTGTTTAATTTTCTTTGCATCCATTTCATGTTTATTAAGCAACATTTCATTTTCTACATCTTTCAATTTTTATCAAAGTAATGTCTTTCTAGCCTAATCCTAGTTAGTGGGGCACTACATATATTGTTTTCTTGATATATATTATGTTAGCTTGAATGTTCTTATCTTAAGAATCTTTAATTAATTGTGACATTGTTACTATTCTTGGGTAATGTTACATATGATTATATGTTGTATTGAGATTTGATATCGCTAATAGCATGTGATGAATTATGTGGTAACATGTCATGTATTTGGTTTGTCATTTAGAGATGATTATATTGCCTTGAGTTTGGATCTATAAAGTATGATAAATAAATATTTCTTATGAAGTTATTTTTTAGTTTACTGATGCTTGTTTCCATGCTACTTTGAAAATTTTATGACTTATTCTTATTTGGGCATATAAGACTAATATTTCTTCTTTTCCTTTTTCAAGAAGAATCACTTGAGTAGTTTTGCAATAATATGTTATCAAATAGAATATGATATTAATTATTATTCTAATCTTAATTCCAATATTTATACATTTGAAGAATCTAAAAGCTCCTAGATCTATGATGTAATTTAAGAAGAAATAAGGGAGATGCAATAGGAAGAGCATCATTTTAGAATGATTATTTACCTAAAAACATTAGAGGTAGTGGAGAGGCATTAACTTGATTATCAAAGAAAATTATCTGGATTGGCATCCATGTAATAAACTTATCTTTTATAGCAAATCATGAAAGAAAATTACCAATAGCTTTAAAAACATTAATATCACATGAATCCATTACTTTTTGATCTTTGAAGTCATAACAACAACACACTTTTGAATTTGTAGAATAAAAAATAAAAATAGAAAATAATGATTTTAGTTCTAATTTTTTTCTATTCTATGAAAGGATTTGAATATTACAAGGAGAGTCAGATATTTTTAAATGGGACATATTATTAGAACACCAAAACCAATTTTTATAAGACATTTTATTTTGGATAGATCTTCAACACACCCTATTTAAAATATAAATTACTATTGAACATGATTCAATCCAAAATTTATTTTTCACTCCTACCATTTATACCAAACATCTTGCCATTTTTATCACCATTCTATTTTTCCTTTTAGTTATATCAATTTGTTGATGATTACATGATGTGATGGTTTGATCAATAATTTCATAATTTTATAAAATTCCTTAAATTCCTTGGATAAAAATTCACTACCATAATTTGTCTAAATATTTTTTATTATATTATACATTGATTTTTATTTTTCACCTTAAATTATTTGAAAACCCCAAAAGTTTGATCCTTTAATTTAAGAAAATATCCCTAAGAAAATCTTGAAAAATCATCTACTATAATCAAAATCTATTGATTTTTTCCTAGACTAAATAATTTTAGTGAGAGATATGTTCTTTCCTAAAAAATGGAAAACTTGTAATGTTTTCTAGTTGACACATGCCACAATCATGATTATCTCATAACAAAAATTTTAGCATACCTCTTACAATTTCTCTTTTTTATATTTAGTCCAATGAGAATAAATTAGAATACCTAATAAAGCATGTCATAACCATTCTATGTCATCTATGATACTAAGATAACACATATTTGTTTGCATCTATATCTTATACATTAGATTCCTCGTAATGAATTAGCCTTTGAAATCGTACAAATATTTTTTTTATCATGATAACCATTGTGATATAATTACCTAACACTTAATAAATTCTTTGAAAGATTAAAAACATAATAAATTTGGAAGATAATATATTTGTAACTTTAAGTTGTTGTGAAAGAAAGTAATCCAATCCTAGAAATGGTTAGCTTCTTTTCATTTATCTATAGTAATGTTTCCATCATATTTTCTAGACTTGAGAAAAATTTCTTACTCTTATGTAATTATTTCACCCAATATTGACATACCAAATATTATTATTATTATTAGCTTCTAGTACCCTTATAGAAATCAAGATTTGAACTTTCTTCTTTTCAATATAAAATAATTCTTCATCCTTTTGTTGATCTTTATTTTCTACAATTTTTTTCTTTGCCTTCCTTTTTATATTTCTTTTATTGATTAACATTTAGAAGTATTATCGATCTTGGTGCCATAAAAATGATAATGTTTAACTTTTCTTAATAGATTTGATCTTCCATGATCATAACCTTTAAATCTTCCATGATCACATTCACATTCTTTGAATGAGGATATTTGATTTTGATTTTGATTAAACATCTTTTAAAATTATGCTTCAAATGAATTTTTTGTTAAATCATTATTATCAATAATCCTTTTCTCTTATATCCTCAAGCTTTCTATGAGCTCAATCATGGTCATCTTATCCAAATCTCTTACTTCTTTAATAGCCATGATGATGAGATCATATCATATGATTACTCTTCAAAGTTTAACAAGTATTTATTCACAAGGTTCAAGTTCATTTCAAAATTATTAAAATTGGTTGATGTATTGATCAATATTCTCTAAATTCAACATGTACAAAGATTCAAAATCTTTTGTTAATACTTGTATCTTGATAACATAAAGTTTTGATGACCCCTTGTAAGAAATTTCAAGTGCATCCCATGCAGCTTTGTTGGTTCAATGTATGATACTTTTGAGAAAGATTATTACATCTAACCTAAATTGAATGATGAATAATGTATTTTCATATTTCATGTCAAGATTCTTGACTTTATTCTTTTGTTCTTCTTTCAAATCTTAAAATGTTACTTAAAAAACTTCTTTGAATTCATTCTCAATAAAATCCCACAAATGTGGTGAGATCAAGAATGTTTTCATCTTGATTATTCAATATTAATAATTCTCTCTATTAAATATGGGAACTTGAAGAGACATGGATCCATGATTCTAGGCCATTTTGGAAGGGTCTTGTGTCAATAATCTAAACTAACCTTGTACTAATACCAAATGAAGAATCTAAAGGGTCCTAAATCTATGATTCGATCTATGAAAAAATGAGGAACTGAGTTATATAGGTTGTAATCTTTCAAGATTACATTCAAGAAGAAAAGCATGAATTTAGAAATTCATGTGAATGGTTTTTATCATCTAATTTGAAAATATTATAAATAACTAATGAACTAATTATGGGAATAGATAGAAAATACATGTATAAGGTCTCATCTTATTTAGTATAGTGCAAAATATCATATCTATCTAGTTCTTTTGTGGAATATCTAATCATCATATACCATAGCATTATTGTTGTAGTACTTGCATATGATGTTGTGACATGAATGTTATATGTTTAGTGTCTAATGTATCTTGTACAATAATTTTTATTTCCTTAATTCTTGAAAATATGGTAATAATTCTCACGAAATTTCACATAGTATGTTAAGAACTAGCTTTTGCTATGTTCCACCCTTAGAATGCAAATGCATAAATATTGGATTTTATTATCCTCATTTCTTAAGAGTTAATAATTTAATGTCTATAAGTAGATATATAGTTTTGATTTTCCAAATTGGATAACTCCTTATCTTCTTTAGTTATTTTAGTAGTAGTGATTACCAATGATAATAAGGATTTTTGAAGAATATGCACTTATCTAGCTTAAGATCTTCAAGGAGGAAGATTTATTAAATGAGTTAGATAGTTAGATGATATTTTAGACATGTATATATAATATTTATGTACTTTTTCTATGTGCACTAATCTAGTTTGATGATTTGGTAGTGTTGGCAACCATTTGGGACGCGACCGCCAACGAGTGTCCTCGAACAGGATTTAGGTGCTTACTGGTCTTTGGCAACACCAAGGCCCAGATACCTCCAAATAAACTTAGTAGTTAATGTGAGTATCTGTGTGTGTTGTTGCAGCATGTGGTTGTGAGAAATGTAATGATTGCGTTGTGTGCAAACTACAAATGACTTACTTCAAAGAGATTCAGCCAACTTTGCCAAGTACTGTGAGTTGTTGAAAATTTCCTATTTTGTTCAACTGCCTAGTCTACGCGGTCCTTATAATACTTACTTGTAACAAATAAAAGTTTGCAAAAA
>MNCI01009146.1:152887-165866 GCA_015680685.1 Gnetum montanum | reverse complement strand
GCGGATGAAACCAGCTTGGTACAGCTTGGTGATTTCATCACGCACCGCTAGCACGATCTCTGGTTTTATTTTGCGTGCCTTTTGCCTAACCGCTTTGATTTGTGGATCTAAGATAATGTTATGTTGGATTAGCCTGGGATCTAACCCATGCATATCCTCATATGACCATGCGAAGACGGTGATGTTGTCTTGCAGGACCTGTTTTATTGCATTGTGTGTTTCCTCGTCTAGCAAAGAATTGACCTTGAGCGTTTTAGTCTCGCCCTTATGCGTAACAATAGGGACCTCACTGAGGGGGTACTCGGTTATATCTCTAGCCTCTAGGTCTAGCGTGCGCGTTGACTGCTCTGGCCATTCTGGGGATGTCTCCGATACAGCTATGGTTACGCTTTCTAAGGGGAGGTCAACATGCATGGCGTCAAACTGTCTAATTAGGTTCCCGTATGGGTCTGTCAAAATTAAGGGTGTTGAAACTGTGGCGTCCATCTCCGTCTGTCCTGCAAAACTAGCGAGTGTGTAAATGGTTAGGAGCTAGGTGACGTGATGTCACCGAAACGTGTAAGGCTAACTGAATTTTGAACGTTATAGACAATTTGTAATCAATGTAACCCGATTACGAGGCGATAAGATGTGGTAGTTTAACGTCATTTCGGATAGCGGTGCATGCGATATCGGCTGCATTAATATCTAGATTTGCGGATTCCATTTCAGGAAAGGTCCGCTTAAATCTGATACCAAGTCGGTGATCCTCGCGTATAAGTAAGTGGTTCTTCGATGAGAACCGGTTGCTGTCTATCGTGAATTTGAATTTGCAACTGTCGTTAAGCAGAGGAAAAGCAGAGAGTTAGGGCTTTGAATCTTGCAAAGACTTGCAAGCGTTAGGCTGCGAAGAAATTCTGAAATCGTAACAATGGCGTCGAAGACGAAGAAGAATGCAAAACTGGCCAAAATTGACGAAATGCAAGCAACTCTGGACCGTGTTTCGCAGGCATTGATCGATGTTCGAGAGCTCGCGCCGTTGAACCGGTTAGTCGTTTCTTACATACTTTCGTATCTATGGCTGCTTCTCGTAGTGTATTTATGTTTTCGTGCGTGTTGATCGTGAGCTATGGACCTCGGGCTAATGCGAGGGTTTGAAATGGTTGGGTTTATCGCCGTTGTCAGGGACAAACCTTGCGTTGTCGCAAGGGTTTGGGTGATTTCGACCTGGGTGCGTTTTATGAGTTTTTTCATGTTAGTCACGTAAATGCAAATCTAGATGTTGATGTACACTTTGGCTTGTTTATGCAGCATCACGCTAAAGCCCATCCTAATTGTGCTAGACC
Source organism: Gnetum montanum (assembly GCA_015680685.1). NCBI lineage: Eukaryota > Viridiplantae > Streptophyta > Gnetopsida > Gnetales > Gnetaceae > Gnetum > Gnetum montanum. The sequence goes on along the minus strand of MNCI01009146.1, from coordinate 164,541 downwards.
TTATTGGGGTTTTATGCTGGACAAATCCCATCGTCCCCAATGTTCCTCCCCCTCACACAAGGGTGCAGGGGAAGGCCATCTGGTTCCGAAAGGGGGCGCTGGAGTTTTTGCAGTTTTTGCTGCGTAACTTCAGCATTATTATTTGGTCTAACGTGACCGGGGATGTTGCCGGTGCCATTTTGGAGCACCTATTGGCAGGGTCGTCGCAAGGGATTCTGGCTTATCTGACAGATGGAGCCATCAAGACGGGTTATCCCGAGGACCAAGTGCTTAGCGCCCGCGGTCTGCGGAGCTTACACTGGATCTGGAGCATGGCCCGTTTCAACTGTTATCATAGATATAACACGTTGTTCGTGGCTCGTCATGTGTCGACGTATTTCCAGAACCCGCAAGGCACGGTGTACTACGCAGGCGGGTAAGCAGATTTGGCTAACTGTATTGTCTCTATTTTTTTTGTTATAATGTCCGTTATCAATGTGAAGGGAAAGAGAAGGCTAGATGTAATGTAAGGTGTCAGTTAATCTTACGCTGTATGGTACAGGTTTTTTATACATGACAACCAGCTAATTGGCGATGGCGATACGTTGGCTTGGGCCGAAACGGCAATAATGGCGTTTACCACGACCAACAATGTGCGTGCTGGTGTTATCGGGCAAATTGACCATGAGATGCATGAGTACCACACCCGCTATGAGCGCCCTTTTAAGAATTGTCAGGAACTCGGGTGGCTGCACGAGGATTGGACGCTGGATCCACCCCTCACCGTTGAGGACGTGCAGAGGGAACTCCCGCCATTTCCGTTGCCGTTTGGCCCCGGTAAAGCCGCTGCGTATTCTAATGTTGTATGTGTAGTTATGAGTCATGGACGTTATACAATGGGGGTTCTTTTTGACTTGCGTTTTATGCCTTTCAGTTAGGGAATCCCGGGAGATTACCCTTAAAATTTCCGGCCGCGAGGCGAGGGATGTTCTCTTTCGCTATGGGGATATCAAGGAGGCACAGCGTTGGCTCGGCCATTCGGCGGCCCCAGTCGCGGTGACCAGCAAGATCCAAGCCGTCGGGCTAATGCACCTGTTCTTGGCCACGACCCCTGATGTCCCCGCCAGCGAAATGATAGGCCTAGTCAAATCCTTCAGCGAGAAGGCAGATCATTTCAGCACGCGCGTGCATAACGTGCGCGTAAATTTTGACATTGACGCTCAACTCTTCTCGGACTTGTTTGGTGTTCCCTCGAGCAGCCTTCTCGTGAAAGTGAAGACCAAGAGGTGCGCCAGAATGGAGGAGTTGCTACAGGAGTGGGCGAGGCTCCCTAAGGAGACCAAGGGGTTTCCTTGCGATAAATTCGAGAATGGGGCCGCCAAGATACTTTACCCCCTTTTTCAAGCCCGGACCTTTCCCAAAACCCTCTTGCAACCAAAGTTATTTTCAGTAGAACAGACCCGTATCATGCGAGAGGTCCTGGAGGAGGGAGCCCGGTTTGATTGGGCAAGCCATCTTGCCAAGGGGCTGCGCAGTGAAATGGTCAAGCTTCGAGAGAAGCTTGAGTCCCGTTTCAATGTGCATCATGCCTTTTTCATGCTTGCCTTCGGCGGTTTGCTGAGTTTCTGGTCATTCAGAGGAATGGGGTCTAGGTACAGCAAGACCGAGACCAGTTATCCAAACCCTGGATTGCCCACATTCTCAGCACTACCCGTGGGCAGGACCCGCCGGAGGGTATTGGGGAGTCGTTGTCTGTAACGACTAAAGGTTTGGCGGCACCCCGAGCGCGAGGTCTCGACAGCGTAGGCAGGATAATGACTACCTACACTGGCAACGCCTCACGAGGAAAACGTCTGGCAGAGGAAATTGTGGAACCAGCCGCTCGGCGGAAGAGGCTCCGCCTAACTGAGGCCCCTGGGGGCGATGCAAGCCGTTCTGTGGAGATCAAGGTGCAGCGGAATAAGCCTCTGCCGAGTAAGTGTGAAAGGCTTACATATACGCAAGGTTTTACTTAGATGATCTGGAATTATATGCTAACGTATGGTATAAACAGCAAAAATGATAGGGCAATTGACCCCTGAGACGGGGGCGATGGTACTATGTCATGGGGAGGGGGCCTCGATTTTGGAAGAAGAGGCCTCAGGTGTTAATACGAGCCGCGTGGAGGTTCCAGTGCGTGAGGCGGACCCAGCTGTTAGAGGAAGCCGCATACAGACTGGGGTGCGTGAGGAGGCCCTAGCTACTGGAACCAGTGACACACAGACTCCAGTGCGTGAAAGGGCAACAGATAGGGAAGATGATGAAATCGCCACTATCGCCAGAAGAGGTAATGAGTGCATTAGCGTGTTTGAGAAAAATATGTTAATGGAGGGAATGTCTAACCAAGTTACGCTACAGGGGAAGAAGATGTCTCAACGTCTGCTACTGTCAGCAAAATGTGGAAAGACTTCCCCGATAAATTTGCCTTTATGGAAGGCGTCGTCAGCGACATGATCGAGCATCTGGAACTCATTGAACCTGGTGCTGGTAAGTTAACGCAGTTATAGCATAATGTTTCGATAATGTGTCATCCGTATTGATGCTTGTTTTCTGTCAGGAGCACACCTCCGATGGGATCCCGCAGAGCCCATTGATCTGGGCACAGCGGAGCCCCCACCTGATGGGGTAGTCATGCCATGCCACATTTATGAGGAAATGTGTAAATGTGCATTACGCTCGACACGCTCCGCATGGGAAACTAGAAACGTGAATGAAAACCTATGGAAGAAGCTGCAACGGTCAGAGGGGAAGATTGAATCTTTGACCAAGGAGGTCGAGGATTTGAGGGAGCGATACGAGTTTCTAGAGGTGCGTATGATGGGTGATGAAGACTGGCGTACCGCTGTTATTGATCACTCCCGTTATTGGACAGTGGTCAAGAACAACGTACAGACCAGCCTGGCGTTAATAGAGCAGAGGATGCAAATCGAGCTGCTAGCTCAGAAAAGTCGGGACTGGAGGGACTACTGCGCCAGCGTACAAGAATGGGGGCAGACGGAGAAAGACCACAAGCATGTATATAAAAGGCAAAGCATTGCTTATAGACAGCGTTACCGTGAGTCTGCTGTTAAAGCTCGATCCCTGGAGGTGTTTGTGGACACCATCGGAGCATCCGAAGCATTCAAGAAGTTCGAAGAGTAGGTGACCGGAACTGCATCCCCAGAGAGAGCGGTGGTTTTCCCTGGGAATCAGGCTTCGATCCCTACTTTCTTCCCAGATCCACCCTCCTGGAGTAGCGTGGAGAAAGGGAAGGTGAAAGCTGGGGTGACTTCGGGCGAAGATGTGTGGCCAGACTTGACAGAGGACAAGATCATGCAGCGTTTGTGGGCTAGTTTGGACAAGCTTCCGTTTGCTGCGGAAGTCGGGCTGTCGCGGGTAAGTTTACGCATGGCTTAGTCGGCAAATTTTCTCTAACTTGCATCGTTTATTCTAACTTTGGTGTTATTTGATTTCAGGTACCAGAAGAAAGTAGAGAGCGTACGCCAGCTAAAGGGCTGGGAGAGGAAGCAGTGGAAGCAGAGGTGGAACGAAACGACGGAGAGCGTCTTCCTGTGGAGCCAAGATCAGAGCGAGAGCCTCGCGAAGAGGCAATCTTTCATGAAGGGATAATTCCTAGAAATGATAGTCCACTGGAGGATGACCTTTTAGGGCTGAATTCAGAGTTGAGAGATACAGGCGATAGTGGCGATAGGGGGAGTGCGTAATTATTATTTACGCAAAATTTTGTTGATGTTGACTAGAAAGGCCTGTTATAAAACTTGGCGGATGTATTGAATTCCAATNNATTGATGAAGTACAAGTGCAACTGTTGAAAAGTTCGTTTAGGCAATAATGATTTAGTTTCTAGTTTTAAGGCCATTGCGGGCTTGATGCGTAAAGTAAAGTAAGCGTGAATGGTGATTATAGATAACTCTTGATGGCTAGTTTAAGGCCATTACGGGCCGACATATGAACTTGCGTAAATTAGCTAATTTAAGGCCATTGCGGGCCAGCGTATGAATTTGCGTAAATAAGCTACTAGTTTAAGGCCGTTGCGGGCCAGACGCGCTACTAGTTTAAGGCCATTGCGGGCCACTTACAAATTGGTAATAAAAAAGAATGTAGCCCTGGATAAATGCGTAAGAGAATGAGAGCGTAGCTAATGCGAGTACGATAAAGTACGCAACAGGTGAAAAGCGTAAATCCAGAAAGCAAATATAGCGTAAAAGCATGTTAAAACAACAAAAGAAGCTGCTAAACGAGGGCGCTAACCTACACGAAAGTGTTACACGCAAAGGACCATTGTTTAACCATCGATACGCAATTGTTTCTTGATGGCCTTTACGTTAAGCGCTGCGTAAAGGCGAGGAGGCTTATGGTTTGACTCCTCTACGCTATCATCCGGAAATGGCAGGTCGGCCCAGGCTAGACCATCAACATTGTTGTCATTCTGTGTAGGGGCTTGGAGATAAGACTGATCGTCAGTCGCTTCGATCTCCGAACCCCGTTCTTCTTCGATGTTGTTAACGGTCCTGGGGGTGACCTCGTCACTGCGTATGATAACCTCCCCTCCGGCATAGGGGAGGTGTATCTCTTGATGTATCGGTGACGAGACTACCCTCAGCTGGGCTAACCACGACCTCCCTAAGATTAAGTTGAAGCCAGGCATCTCCTCGACAACTAAGAATGTGGCTTCCATTGGGAATTGATCCCCCGCCACAAACTCAATACGCACCATCCCCTTGACTTGCACCCGTGCTCCGTTGAACAATTTCACGTAAGCTGTCGTCGTGGGGGTGATCTGGTCGACCAATCCCAACCTATCTACGATGGAATAGGGAACGACATTGGCAGCTGCACCATCATCCACGTGTACCCTCCGGATCCAGTACTAGCCGACCCGAATGGTAATGAACATGGGCTCCGTTGTTACTTGACCTTTCTCCAGATCATCTTTGACAGACTTGTCTAGGAAGGTCAACGAGGTGGGCTTGGGTTGTTCAGCTTCAGAAGGAAACATGATAGCGTGAATCGCTTCGTCTTCTGCCGGTAGGCTGGCATCCACTGATATGGATGTCAACATACGTACCATAGCCTCGCGGTGTTCTCGAGAAGTCATCAGTAGGTCGTACAGGCTCAGCGTTGTATTCTTTTGTTTGAGAGCTTGTTTGACCTACGTAAACGCATTGAGGAGGTCCTTCTCCCGGCAGGGTTGCTTATCCCCCTTGTCCTCCTCCATTGGGCCCAAAAGACGGATCTCTCAAGGCGGAGCGGTGTCAATGGGAGGGTTGTTCTTTTTTCTGCCAAGAGAAGGTGGCTGCATTTCTGTCTCCTTAGCTTGCTTTTGGGGCATAGACATAGGGACAGAGGCCAGTGGCCTGGGCTTAGGAAAGCCGAGCGTAGGGTGGTTTTTTATCGTATTAACTGCTTTCTCCTCCTTTCTCTTGGGAGGCGATGGCTGGTGGCGCTGGCTATAGGTCTGCCCCTGCGTGAGGGGGGCAGCCTGTGGTGTTGGTGCCCTAATAATGAAGGGCGCGCTCGGCATGGGCGCAGATGAAGCCGCAGCTTGGGTTGACTAAGGGCGTGCTTGGGAAGGTGCCCTTATGATGAACGGTGGTCGTGAGACCCCACTAGTTGCCGAAGAAGTCGTTGGCCCCCTTTGTGAGCTGGCGGGCACGCGCAAAACAAAAAGTTGTTTTGGCGGTCCCTTACGCTCACTGTCCGTACTCACCACAGTGATTGTATAAGGATCGTAATTCGTGTTCAACGGATCCTTATATACGTGCAGTGTTTGGTTTTCTAGCCGCGTAGGGTTACTACTGTCTAGCTTTAGATGACCTTCATCGATCATGCGTTGAATGTCGTCTTTCAACGCCCAGCAGTAATCCGTGTCGTGACCACACATCTGGTGGTAGTCACAGAAATGGTCCAGCCTGAAAGATCTCGGAACTGCGGGTTCGTTAGGCAGAGCTAAAGAAGGATCCTTCAGCAGCTCATAGTTATGTCTATGCCGCTTCAGGGCTTCTTCGGACACTTTCTTAGGTTGAATGTGTCCTGCCGCTAACAGTTGTTTCAGCAGTTCAGAATGTTTCACGGGTAGAGCCGCATATTTTGAACGATCTTTACGCTCAAAATTTGGCTTTGGCTGGGGGGCCTGTTCAGGAGTAGCTGTGGCTTGGCTGGTGCCGGCACCGTCCGTGGCCTCAAGGGGCACTGTTGTGGGCGCCTTCTTATTCCTTTTTTTCACGTTTTAAGTTAACGTTGCTACTGTCGTTGTCGCCGCCTTGCCCTTGTCTTTGGCTTTGTTGTGTGCATTTTTGTAGGTGACATATGCCGGGTCTTTGCTGGCCTCCGCAGCATCCTGGATGCTTTGGACCTGTGCGAAGGCCTGCCGTATATCATGAGGGGAAAGATAATACAGCTTAGACTTAATAAAGTCATTGACTGCTCCCTTGAATATAGCCAGTAGATGGGAGTCTGCGATCGGGTCGCAGATCTCATTCAAGGTAGCATTCCAACGCTGTATAAACTTTTGGACTGGCTGGAGCGGCTCTTGTTTCACCCCCATAAGCTGTTCCAACGTGACTTCCGGCTTCATGTTGTATTTGAATCGGGTCACAAATTGAGTCTGCAGATCTTCCAAGGTTGCAATGGAAGAGCGTGGGAGAGCTCTATACCAGTCTAAAGCCTTCCCAGTTAAAGACATCGCGAAGACTCGGATCAAAGTGTGCGGCCATTGTTGTAACAACAAAAATTCAGATCTGAAGGTGGCTAAATGGGTGTTGGGATCTCCCTCCCCATTATACTTGGTAAAGTGAGGGAGAGACATCCCTGGTGGCAGCGACAGTACGAGGACCACTAGATTGATCGGATCATCTTGATAGAAGTCCATGATTTGAATAGTATCAGATCCAGCGGTCTTAAGGCATCGAACCTCCTCGGTAAGTGTCTGGATAAGCTGGAAAGCTTGATCCAGACCTATTAACGGAGGTGTCTGTGCAGCAAGGACAGGAGGTTGGACTGGGAGGGCAGCCCTAGGAAACTGAAATGCAGGGGGTGGTTGGCTAACTGCTGGTGGAGCAGGAATTCCTGCTAGCTGGGGAACCTGTGAAGTCCACCATCCCCTGGCCTGAGACGAGAGGTTAACTCCTGCCTACTGCATAGGGTAATGGTAAGTATATTGAGGAAACACCTGCGAAGATTGTGCCGCAGGTGCGACCAAAGGATGTGCACCGTACACCGCAGACGGGTGGTGTTCCGTAGTTGGGTTGATCCATTGAGTTGTTGCAGGATATTACATAAAGGTCTGCTGTGGTACGGCTGTGGGATTTTGCTGAGTTGTTGGGGGCGGGAACATTTGTGCGGAACGAATTATCGGTATAGTGTGAGCCTGTACCTGAGGGACGAAATGGGGCGCGGCAGTTGCCGGGACCACCGCCGGAATACTCATCACCTATTGCGATGGACCCACCCCCGCGTTATGGTGCGGTTGTTGTAACCCAGAAGGCTGTACGTTGACCTACGGAAGGACAGGGATTTGCGCCTGGGCCGTTGTGGCTGAGTCCAGAGAGGCTGCCTCTCCGTTAAAAGGGAACAACGGATTTACGTACACATGGGGAGTCAGAGTATGGAACGAATGTTCCGACAGAGCCGCGAATTCGTCCTTTGTCTCCTCCTCATGCTGGGGCTCTACCCCGGGTTGCGAAGTCTGGCCTCTGGCCATGACCAACTGTGCGATAAGCTCATGTTGGTGTTCGGTTAAGGGGATTATATCGTAGGCTGTCGGCTTAAAATCATAACCCCCTCGGTGGAGCACCTCAAAGTTTCGCTTCGCCTCCAGCTCTGCTCGGCTAAGAGCCAGCCTTGCCTGGATTTTGACGCATATGAAATTGTATTCTTCAGGGGTTATAACCGTGAAAATAGGCTCTTTCCCCTGAAGCCTCAATGAATGGCGCAATGGTCCCTGAGGTCCCGTTGCACTAGGAGCTGGTCCTGTGACCACCGTAGGGTTGACAGGCGCAACACCTAGATCAGTCGTGCCCATGGCAGTTGTGTTTGAGTAAAAGAAATCTATTTGATCGATGAAATCGAGCGTAACTGATAACCAGATCTAAAAGAAAAAGGCTGGCAACAAAAAGCACAAAAAGGCTTTCTACCCTGTAGGATTTCAAGGAAATCGTCTTTGAGACTGATCTATACCACACGATTGACCGTAGACTTCCCTAGGGGTATTACGTCTATGGTTTAGGGTACGGATCTCTAACAGGGTTACCCAAAATATTCGGATTGGAGCCTGAAGGCCCTCCTTCTAGCGCCAGAAAACTGTAACGATGGAAAACGTTGATAGCTGGAAATACCGAACGAAGTTCTGGCATACACAGTTTTAGCCACGGATCTGTGTGAGGGCTATGCTGGAGAAACGAATCCGTGGTGCCCTGAACGGTCTTGTCGATCAGACAGGGACTTACGGGTCAGTAAAACAATGGAAATTATGTAAAAAGAGAGCGATCTGGTTCGAGGAGTCGTAAAACAAGGGGAAAACGACGTAGATGAATTTGCAAGGGAGATAATGCTAAACACGATAAACGGAGGCTGACATAAGAGAAGCAAGTAGCTTCAAGATCTGCGCTTTGACTTAAAAGTGTATATTTCGTATGAAAAATTGCATTGGGGAATCCCTGATTACAAGATGTGAAACAAGCACAAAAGAACAAGCAAAACAATCTAAACAGAAGTCCGATCTACCTCGTGGGCTAAGCTGAAATGCAAGGCGGGCCAAGCTTTGACGTCTATCGACCAATTGCTTCTGATTGATAGAGTCTTTTTAGCAGAACAATTACTCCTGTCACCGGTGCTCAAGGCGAACTGTACTCGGCTTCAGCTGTAAGGTGATGATGTCAACGATTGCCAAAGTGCTATTCTCTGTATCTCTGCTCCAAAGTGCTAGATGCTCTGGTGCTCAGAAAATATGCTTTTGCTTCTCTGATTTGCCAACCCTTGTATCTTTGTTCACTGAGATATTTATAGGCTGTGATGCTTTGTGAAAAAGGCGCACCCCTGATGACGTGGGTCCCGGCTATTGCGGGTCTTGTTGGCATGATCCCCCTAAGTCAGACTGTGACTACGCACAACACGCTCGTTTGCGTGTTGTGCGCATGAAGAGCAGGCATGCGCTAAGCACCTTAATTGCTTTTAAGCTGAATTACACTCATTCGCGTTGTATTGCGTGTATGAGCGTAATCCGGTGTAGAAAAGCAATAGGCTAAAAATTATTTTACGCTCACTACGCAACTGCGCGTAACAAAGCGTAAACAAATGTGTAACTTACGCTCACTACGCAGCTGCGCATGATGAAGCGTAAACAATGTATGAGTTACACTCACTACGCAACTGCGCGTAACAGAGCGTAAACAAATGTATAACTTACGCTCACTACGCAGCTGTGCGTGATGAAGCATAAACAATGCCTAGCTTACACTCACTACGCAGCTGTGCGTGATGAAGCGTAAACAATGCCTAATGACATACGCAATGATACGCACCGCCGCGTAACGTGCGTAAAGATAAGTTATTCATGCGCTACGCAAAAAAGCATCAGACTGTTGTGCTTTTCTGGTCTTTGACTATCTTGGAGCTTATCACGCTCATTACGCTGCTGTGTGTAATGGAGCGTAAACTTGTCCTTGAACGAAAGACTTAGCAAGATACAAAAGAAATCGCATATTACACTGCTTAGGTTTCTCTCTGTGCTGGAGAAGCTATCCTTCTAGTGTCGGGCTACGTCGAAAGACTTGTTGCGCTGAGCATCATTGTGCTACATTGCGTGATATAGTGTGATTAGCAGAAGCATAGAAAGTTTAGAAATCTGCACAGGAGGCCGCGGACTTGATGCTACGCGCCTCCTGGTGTTGCTCTGTCTTCTCCCTCCCCTGAAATGCTGAGATGTGTCCTTGCTTGAATTGCGAATCTTTACCTGAGGCGGACTCGCAATTTTTAACAGTGTTTCACACACGCTCCATGAACTCAGGTTTGACATCTGGCGAGTTGGCAACGTAAATCCAGCCAATGCGTGGGTGCAATCCTGAACAGCAAGTTGATGGATTTGCCCAAAAACCACAGCATTTAGTTCTATTTTTCTGATTTTCTATTTTTTCTTCGGCAGCGTTAACAATGGGCCTTTGGACTTATGGGAATTTTCGTTCGTCTGCAATACAGAAACCTTTACATCCTTTGATAATTTTAAATTTACAGGATTCAAAACCTATTGGTAGTTCGTTAGGTCCTTCACTTGCTTCCAACTCTTAGTCCATTTTTTGATAATCCATTATCCACAGTGTTGTCTATTTTTCCAATATTAACATGGAGTATGCTTTCTTGTGGTAAATAATCACCTCTTTTTTTTTATTCCAATCTTCACTCAAGAAAATAACTTGGCATTTTAATTTTACTTTCCAAGAAGGCTTTAACATCAAGATTATTTACCATTGGCTTGCTTCTCCAAGAATACCCATCAACTCACAATACTAAACTACAAATTTACAACTAGGGATTGTGCTAATTTTGAACAAAATATTCCAACTGTTCCATGTAATGGCCAAATGTGCCAACATTTCAACCCCCTTTTTTTCAAGACTAAAACATACCAAAAATTTTACTAAATTTTTACAACTGAATAGAAATATTTTTTGAGGAAAATTCCCATTTCACATAAGGTGTGATGGGACAAAAACCTCATTCCTAAGCAAAATCAAATTATACACAACAAACTATACATTATCAAGTCCTTCATGAACTATTCTTGGGATGGAAACTGAATTGTGAGGGGTACCCTAGTGAGAATCCTCATCTCTCTAACTATTTCATAGGAAATCTCTGATGTGATGAAGGCAGCCCTATTGTTCTTTGGCTTGGTAGTGCTCTCATCTTGATCTACATGAGCTTTCTCTTTGGCATTTTTCTCATTTTCTTTTTTGGATAAGCTCTTTTGTTCCTCTTCATTAAGTCCTTCATTTTCTTCTTGGGAGACAAAAGCTTCTCCCCATCCCCATGATGACTCTTCATAAGTCGGTGGCTCTTTTTCTTTTTCCTCTTATTTGGAGCAATCTTGATATTGCCCACAAACATTGGACTCTATATCCAAACCTCTAGTGAGAAAAGAAAATTCATCGGACAACCAAGCCATAAAAGAACACTCCTTTGGAGCTCCACAAGATCTAGCCTTTAGATAAGCTTTCAATACATGATTAGGGCAACATCTCATCACATATGGAATAAAAGGATTTCTCATTACTCTCTCAAACTCTATTAGCTCTCTATAACCTTCACTACTTGAATTGAAAGATGATGAAATCTTAAGCAATCTAACCCTCCTTTTATAGGTGCTAAAATTTTTAACTTCCATCCAAGTGTCTTCAACCAAGCTTCCTTCTTTTTAGGCATTTAAAACATTTATCACAATCCTCACTAAGTGGTGGATGAGTCACCTTCCCCACTTGTCAAAACTTGTAGAATTCCACTTGTTTTACTTGTAGGCTTCCACTTTCCCCATTTGAAGGAAAGATAATGTTTCAAATATAAATAAAGCATAATTAAATATAACAATGGACACTATAATCCTAGTAATATTTACATAATACTATATACATATATTATTTTAT
>MNCI01009146.1:23261-152352 GCA_015680685.1 Gnetum montanum | reverse complement strand
GGGTACACCAAATCTACTTAGAATGTGGTCTTCTAGAAACTTAATCATGTTTGATGTTGAACTTTCTCTTAGAGATTTTTCTTTAGACCATTTAGTGAAATAATCAGTAGCTGTGAATAAACTTGTGTCCAGCTCTTGAAGGAGTAATTGTACCAATAAAATCCAAACCCCATTGCTGAAATGGTCTATCTGCAACTACTGGCTTTAAAGGGGCTCTAGCCCTTTTAATCTTGGACCCATGAGTTTGACATTTATAGAATTTTTGAATCTTTGAACTAATGTCTTGATACATGGAAGGCCAGTAATAACCATATCAAAGTATATGTTGCATAGTTGATTTAGGGGATTCATAAAATAGATTCAAATGATCATGAAATTGTTCCAAGATGAAACTAATTTGATCATTATGAACACATTCCAATAAAAATCCCCAAAAATCCTTTCTATATAATATACCATCTTTAACAACAAATCTTTGTGTTCTTTTGAAGAAAGCTCTCTTTTGACTTGCAGTTAAATCTTTGTGGTTCCTTGTCTAGCCACTAATTGTGGAATGACACCATGAATGTATGGGGCTGATGTAACAAAAGTGGCTCCATGTGTTTGCACTAGCAGCACGTACTGGGTGGACATGGACGTGGGTAGTCCATGTCAAGACACCAGTGCTTGCATGCTCATTGATGCATGAAGATGAATCATTTTTTCCACACATGATGGAATGATGGGTTAACATGGGCATGGGGACTGAGGGTGTGGTATGAATCCTCAGGTTTAGATTATGCCTTGAAGTCATCTACATCATGTTGGTTTTGGGGCTCCTCAGTGGGTCACCATGTGTTTTGGCTCCTTGCCAGAAGGAGCTGAGAGATGAGTCAATGGTGAGACTCAGAAAGGGGGATGATTTCATATATAGAGGGGACGAATTCATGAACTCCCATGTATATGTGCTCAAATTTTTGTTTTGCCTCCTATTGTATGGTGTCAAGGGGAAGGTTGGCCTAAATCTTCACACAGATAAAGTTGTAATGTTCTCGTGTGAGGATTATGAAGGTGCGTGCATTAGAGTTCTGAGATGACTCCATGGTGATGTGTGATGGGATAGCGTATGGGTTGGCTAATAGGTGTCGAGTGTGTTTTAGGCTAAGTGTGCAGCATGTGCAGCATATGGTCAGGGCTAAGTGTGCAGCATGACCAAAGTTCAGCTTGTCAAGTCTGTGTAGTATGCAGCATGTCAAGTCTATGCAGTATGTAATATGTGCAATGTGTAGTATGTGCAAAACTACAGCATGTGAAATCTACAACATGTGAAGTTTAAGTGTCTAGTGTTAGAACCTGGTAGCATGTGAAAAAATTTTCTAAGTTTCCAACGTAAGAACCCGGAAATGTATAAAAACATTTTCTAAGTGTCCAGTGTATGAACCTAGCAGCTTGCGAAAAAATTTTCTAAGTGTCTAGCGTAAGAACCTGGCACTATGTGAAAAACTTTTCTAAGTGTAAACCTGACAGCGTATGAACTACAGTGTAAGAAGTCAGGGTCTACATCAGAGTGCCGTGGACAACGTTTGAGGCTAAGGTACAATGTGTGTATGCTAGGGAGAAGGTTATGGATAGAGTGTGCAACATGTGCCAACAGAGGGTAGCATGTGTAGTTGTGGATAGGGTCTAGATGCCATGTGCTAGCAAAGGGTAGCATATGCAAGCCAAGAATAGAGTCTAGATGAAGTTAGTGAGTAGGGGAGCAGCACCTAACGGTTGATGTGAGCATGTGTACGTTGGAGTGGAGCGTGTGAAAGCTGTGATCAGTGTATGGACGCTGTGGGGAGTTGTTTTTCCAAGGTTCAGTGTGTGGATGTTGTTAATAGCTGTATGCCAGATCTGGAATGCTGTGAATAGGCAAACTGAATGCAAATGGAAAGGCCCTCCTTCTAGCGCCAATTTACTATACCGTCTGAAATCATTGATGAGAGGCCAGAATGAATGGACATCGAGAGATCTATGGATGAAATAGTAAGACCTTGCCTTCACCTGAGGGCCTGCTGGAAAAACAACAAAGGCAGAGTGCCTTGGATGGTCTACATGCAGATCAAACAAGGACTTACCCAAGCATATGCAATTGCCATGGATCTTCATGAGGGTTCTATGTGCCAAATTTGGGCTGATTTGGATGTCTGTTTGGGCCTGTTTTGGTTGATTACGCTGGGCAGCGTATGAAACTGTAACCCCAAGATAAGAAGTCTAAAATGAAATATTTGAAGCCCAAAACTAAAGTTTTTGAACCCTGTGAACATGTAGAAATGCTGCCTGTCTCTGGGGGATGCTCAAATGTCAAAGATGATACCTAAAAATGCCTATTTTATTCCATTTTTTCTTGGTTACACTGTTCATATGCTATGCAGCGTATGAAACTGTAACCCCAACGTATGAAACTGAAAATGCCCCAAAAAAGGTGATTTTTGAGCTCAAATTTCATGGTTTTGGATGATAGGAGATGTTGGGGACTTCGGTGATGCTTGAGGGTCCAGGTACCCAAAATCAGCCTTTTTGGACTCGATTCTGGGGCTACAAAAATTGGTTACACTAGCCTTATGCTGTGCAGCGTAAGCACAATGTACTTGGCCAAAATTGCATGTTTTGACCTTCAAATTGATGATTATTGACATCGCAACTTGCCATAGTGATCTGTGGGCCCCAAGGGACCTTGCTTGCTCCATGGTGGGCTTTTTAAAACTGCTTCAGAGGCTCTAAAGTTGTCTGGAATTGGTGCTAAAATTTTTGTGGTGTTTCAGTTCCCCGTAGTGGACAAACTAGGTTTGGTTGATCAAATCAAACCCACGACAAACTCATGTCTGAAGTCATTCAATAGAGCATGAGTGGTGGTAAAGGGGACTATCCACATTAACTTTGTGGTAGGGGACCAGTTCCCCACAAGTGCAACATTCATCATGGTAGAACAGATGCCTAGGTTTAACTTGATCTTGGGGAGGTCATGGTTAGCCCAACTCAAGGCCATCTCTTTACCCATACATCAAGAAATCCACCTACCTTACACAAGCAGGAAGGTGGTAATCTACGGTGATGAAGTGGCTACCCAGGTGATAAATAATGTTGATATGGAGCAAGGTTCAAAACTAGTAACTTCTGAAAATGATGCGCCAATCCTTATTGAGGTTACTCATTTGGCTAATAAGCTAGCCCAAAATGTTGGCTCAGAAAATGAAACTACGTGGGCCAAGTTTCCTTTTCAAGTGATAGATAACAACATAGAAGAATACTACAACAAAGCCCCTTAGCTTTACACATCACCAAACCCATGATGGGTTAGAAAGATCCTGGGAGAATGATTGTTACTTGTGTAGCATAAAAACTCCACTACTTTTGACACAACTAATGCTTATTATACGTTTATTCTTTGTTTGCTTCGTATTCGTTTGTTTATGCTAAGTTTTTGACTCTCTTTTTTAAACTGTTCACATCACATCCACTGTTTACATCACATCATGGCCTACTAAGGCCTAAAACTAGAAAAAATTTTCTTTACCATCATGGAATGGCTCGAAATGGCCTAAAACTACCAATGACCCAAAATGGCCTAAAACTAGCGATGGCCCAGAATGGCCTTAAACTATTATTACAGCCTGAAATGGCCTAAAACTAAAAACGAGATGCTTCCAAGGAGTTTAATTGATAAAAAGAAAAGATAAAGAATAACACAAAAATAAATACAACACATAAGCCAAAATGAAATAAGGCTCTTCATATTCCATTTTTTCTTTCATTTAAAATATTAATCAATAATTTTTGCAACATTCTTTATGAAAATTCAAATAAAATTCTTGGCTTCTATGCTATGACCCTTCACCTACTCCATTGTCCCCTACCTCATTAGGTTCTTTGTTTTCATCTGGATTCTATATCCCAGGGAAATGAAATAGTTAGTTAAAATCTACAATAAGGACTCAAATAAAATAAATTATCACAACACCAAGAAATGACTGACCTGAGATGACCCCGTGTTTTTTCCGGGGGGTATCTGGTCCATGATTGCCATGAGGTGTTGCAAAATCTTCTCTTCTATAATATTGGCCCAATTATTGTCTCCCAGGTCAGTGCTTGCTGCAACTTTCTCCTTTTCTATGGATGTCCATCTTGGTGGTCCTAGAGAAAAGGTGGCAGTGGTGGTCTCACTCGTGGGAAAGGTCATTTTCCTTTCAAGAGATTCACTTGTTTTCACCTATTGCATAAACCTATCGTAAGCCCCAGAAGTGCCAATAATGTTAAGGAATACCCTGTAAGTATGTAACTTGACAGAGGCATCCTGATATTGTTTATGGTTGGTGGCACATTCTAGTTTATACATGTGCTTGTGGTTTTATTATGCCTACCTCCACTCGTAAACTTTTGCATTGTAGTCCTTCCAATCTTGGTTCTTCTAGGTTAGCAGGTCCATTTGCATGTGCTATTCTATTATTTCATGAGTGACCTCATTGTTGCATCACACGGTCATCCAATACCTTGCATAGTCGATGATGGCAATGTGCCAACTACCATCGTTAGTGTCTCGGGTCAACAGGAATTCATTCCTGTAATGGAGATCTTCCATCTCAGCTATTAGATTGGCCTTTTCCTTCTCAAGCCTCTGTACCCATTTCTAGAGGTCTTCATTCACATGCCTACATTCCCATAAGGAGTGTTCTGAGTACAACGCACATTGGCTTACTTCGTCGTATACGCGATGAGGTACTTTGGTCACCTCTGATGGAAACTTGGGCTTAGCATTGACCTCAACTGCATGTTTATTGTCCCACTTAAGTCAAGAGGCTACCAAATGCACATAGAAAGGCATCAATCATAGTGTCATAGTGAAGCAACAACAATTTAGAGAGTTTGGCATAGCAATTTTAACTTACCATCTTTTGGGTTGATCCACTTCAGGTGGTCGATCATGTCATCGACCACCCCCTCCATGAAAGTAAATTTGTTGGGGGTCTCAGTCCATGGTCATAGGTGTATTGAGGAAGGGCCAGAGGTATCAATAGTGGTGTCAACTACAAAATGAAATGTGTTAGCCATAGTGGAGGGAAACCATGATAAAGCTGAAGAATAACATAAATGACAATGTAAAGCTCCTACCTAGAGAACCCTCAAGGGTGATAGTAGGGGGGGTTGTCCATCAACACACTATCGAATATGTGGTCAAAATCACTAGCATCCAAAATGATTCCCTCTCCTTCCAACTGACCCAACAACGTGGCAACATCCTCAATGCTCATGTGCCCTTCCAGTATTGAATTGCTCTCTGCAAAAGGGTCATTAATAGGGACCTTTTCCTGATCATTAGGAGCCTCTTACTTAGTGGCTAGGCCCCTTTCCTTGTCAACAAGGGCCTTCTCTTCATCGATAGGGACCTCTTCCTTACCAGTTGAGGCCCTTTCTTCTGTAGCAGGGGCCCCTTCTTCATTGACTGGGGCCCTCTCCTTTGTGGCCAGAGCCTCTTCATTTTTGCCAATCATCCTTGTTGTAGGGGCCACTACCTCTTCTTCCTCTGCTAATAAAGCATAGCCACAAAAAATAATTATACCAACTTAAAGTAGATGCTACACTATGCAACACTACCTAGTGTAACATAGCATAGTGAATGTTAGCAAAAAAAAACAATTACCAATTGAAGGCTACACTCTGCGAAGTTTGAGCTACATCTTCTTCCCTCTTTCCTCATTTGTGCAGGGAAGATCCTTGGCTAGAAGAGATCTCTTGTGTTTCAACTTAGTTGTCATCATCTCTGCAATGAGGTGTTCTCCCCTTGTCACAATGCTAGTGGTAATGGGGGGTGCCTCTGCCATGCTATCTTGGGCCCCAAAGTTACATGCCACCCTATCCTTGATCGTCAATGAAAATGATTCCCCAATAGCTTTTGAGGGGTCCTAAGATTGGTTGGTATGGAAGACTTGGCAGATCCACTACTTGGAAATATGGCTACAATCTTATAGTATCTAGACCCCATTCTTGCAAACTACCAATAATTCTATAAAACGCCACAAGCAGGCTATGAAGAAGGCATTGTGCACGTTAAAATGGGACTCAAGCTTCCTATAGAGCTTGACCATTTCAGCCTGCAAGCCTTTACAAAGGTGTTTGGTCCAATTGTAATGAGTCCCCTCTTCCATGACATCCCTCATTATCCAAGCTTGCTCAATTCCAATTGTTTTTCCTTGGGAGAGTAGCTTGGGGCAGGCACGAGCACGGAAGACAAGATAAACTATTTTGGCCACCCATAGCCTAACCTTCTTAACGTAAATCCCCTTTCAGTCCTTAGCCACCCCTAGCCACTCCTCAATGTACCCCTGATGGTTTGCTTCTTTCTTAGATTTTTCTCCTATGGGGAGACCATCAGAAGGGATGTCAAAAATATCTGCAAACAATTGGTCATTGATTTCAAACATCACTTGCACATCGTGAACACGTGTGTGGAAGCGGTTTGCTTTCTCAGAGAAAGAGTTAACTAGGAAAATCATTTTGGTAGGTTGGAAATTTGGGTTAATGGCCAAAAATATGTCCATAAACCTAGCCTCTTGAAGGTTGTGGACAAGCATGGTTGGGGCCCCATTGCAGAGCCAGCAGTGGGTCTTCTCCACCTCCCCATACTTAAAAAAGAGGTTGATTTCTTTACACCTTAAGGTGATCACAATCACCTCTTGGGATTTCCTTTCCACTAAAATGGTTTGCAAAATAAAAGAAAAAAGTTAGCAAAACATGAAAATCACTTGAACATGTAACAGTGAATTCGTGGTTTAGCATACTAGGTTTAAATGGCATGGGAAATGGTGGGAGATCCACCAACACATCTTCAACAATGAGCAGCCTAAGGGATGTCCATTCCCTATCGAACCAACTGACTTCTTTACATTTCCCATAAAATTGGAAATACCAAGTTGAATAGGTTTTGAACTCACCCCCAAATTGGCCTATTACACCAGTGCACACATTCCTAGTAGAGGAAAACTCCCATAGGGCCATCTCTGCTAATGCTAAGGCATCTGTGTCACCGTGGAGACCACTCTTGTCAATAAAAAACCTAGAAATGCACAAAAAATACATATATACATTGTTAATACCTATTTTTAGCATAGCATGGATCACAAAATGCAATAAAATACCTTCATAGAACTCACTCGTTGACATAATAAATAGTTCTAGGTGGGTTCTGAAAGTAGATGTTGATGTGACAGGCAACGAATAACATGTTCTATAAGTGACAACACTTATACTTAGGTATCTCCCAGATCCAACTTAAGCATCTCAAGCCTTTTCTGTGTTGGTTAGAATCTTCAAACCAATCGCCCCTGATTGTCCCATCAGTTAAAAATTTTAGAATTCCCTGGTTTGCCCCAGGCAACAAGGTTCCTGTAATTGTGGTTACTGTCTCTACTAATAAGCGTGACCAAAAAATCACACTAAAATGGTGGAGGAGGAACTATAGGAAGTCCTGTGCACCCTTCCAGAACCAGACCACCTACCATCCCACACGTGAATGGGAAGGAGGGACATTGGCCACTGGTTCCCTAAGGCAGCAAAAGACTCCAACAATCTCCAGGACAATCAGAATGGGCTTCAACATGACCCTACACAAAAAAGCATAAAAAAGGTAGCACCGTGTACGAGTGAAGTTTACACATAGCATAGCGTAACCCTCTAATTACATACAATGTAGCATGACACTTTCTTTGCATGTAGCATAGCATGATCTCCTAGTCGTAAATATCTCTGTAATAAAAAAATAGAATAAAAATCACAGGCAACGTAGCAACATAATGCTTGCAGCGTAGCATAATCATCAAGCCTCACACAATGCAACAAGACTTAGATGCAAACACATGACACGTGACATAGCAAAGGAACAAGAACAGATATACGTGCAACAATATAACAATGCAATCAACATATTACCATGATAAGCATGGCAATGTAGCAAACTTAATAGAAATAAATCCAACAACATAGCTTCATTGCAAATTCAATAGTGTAGTAATGCAATAAACCAAAAGACCTTACGACATACTGGCATAGTGTAATAAAAATCTTATAAAATTCAGACAAGAAAGAATTGACTATGCTATAGCCATCTCAACCATACTTTCGTCATACAAAATAACTCGTGCTACACTATGTCAAACAAGAGTCATGTTGTCAAATCTCACAGATATCCAAACCCTCCTAGGGGTGGTACGCTATGCTAACCTTGCATTAAGCTATCTAGAATCACCCAAACCCCCATGAAAAATTAGTCATAATAATGGCAGTCGAGGTGATACCACATGCAGCTATAGCGTAATGTCCATACAACTACTGTTGCCAACCAGTAACAGTGGTGGCGTAGCAACCAAAATGATGACCAAAAAAGTGGCAAAAGACATGGATTTCATTACAATAATGGTTACTATCATGTAGAAAATAAGGGAAACATAACAACCTACTAAGCAGATGGAGCCTACTCCCGCACTTCAACGTGCACTTGGGATAGGCATCCCAGAGTGTCCTTCACCTCATCTACCTTAGCGAGTCCTCAGTACTTGCATTTGCCTTTGGATGCCATTGTCTCACTTGCAAATTTTGTCAACTACTACACTACATTGCACTGCTTCACTCTCTCTTAGAACAAATGTGCTATGCTTTGGATGTGGGCTCTATGCTCTGACAATGAAAATAATGAGTTTACTAGGGGTAAACCCTTATTTATAGCTAACATGGTAAATAGCTAATGTGGGATCCTCCATATAGCATAGCACTACTGTGTCATAATCCTGCTATAGCGTAGCATCATTCTTTGCAAACATGTGGGCCCAACTAAAAATGTTGTCCCACCTTAAATTAGCAACCTACCTTTGCAAAGCCTACCCACCACGGTCCGCAAAGACCTTAAACTAGTGACCTTGGTTCTCAAACTCCACCCATTAACAATCTGCTAAGACCTTAAACTAGCAACCTTTATTTACATTTTGATGTACACTATAACATGAATATGGTCCACCATGACCTTAAACTAGTAGCCTTAGTATCCATTTCATATTTTAAACTAGATTTCACAATGTTACGGTCCACCACAACCTTAAACTGGAAATGTTAATATCCCTTGCATGTTCGAACCCATTCATGGTCAGCCAAGACCTTAAACTGGTAACTTGCAAACTTGGTTGAATAGTTGACAGTTATTTCATGTTTCATTGTTGCTTTGCAAATGTTTATTACATGCTATTGCTACAAATAGGTATCACTTGACTTGGATTTTCCTTATTGTGGCAGGTTGAACAAAATGACCATGTAGCATGATCTACATTCACTTTTAACTTTGATAGCTCCTCATGGAAATCTTGCAAGACATCTAAAGTTAGAGTTAATAAACTAGGAATCATCTACTAATAACACTTTAGTATCCCAGGAAACATCCCTAGATTGGCCCAAGCATTTGGTCCAAGCTTTAGACTTAGAGGCTAGGGATGTAACTGAGGACCCTATCATCGAAGCATCTATAATGACATCCAAGGGGCAAATAAGAATACTAAAACTTAGCTTCCTCCTAGATCAACAAATAAAAAAGGATGTATCTAAACTCCTTCAAGACAACATCAAAGTGTTTACATGGTCTTATAATGACATGTCGGGCTTAGACCCATGGCTAATACAACATAACAGTATCTTAGACTTAAGTGTCAAATTGGTTAAAGAAAAGGCTTAAAAAATTAAGCCAAAAATTGTGCTAGCCATACATGATTAAATTAGAAGCTATATCAAGCAGGCTTCATCCGTGTAGTTGATTACTCAAAGTGGGTATTAAACATTGTTGTAGTCTCCAAGAAAATGGGAGGTATACAAATTTGTATAGACTTACGAGATCTGAACAAACCAATGATTAAAGATGACTTCCCATTGCCAAGTATTAACCAACTTATTGACACTACAGCTGGTTATGTTTTATTATCCTTTATAGATGGATTCTTAGGTTACAATCAAATCTGCATCAATCCAAAGCATTAGTTGATGACTACTTTCATGACCCCTTGGGGAACTTTCTATTACACTATGATGCCATTTGATCTCAAAAATATTGGAGCAACCTATTAACGAGCCATGATGTACATATTCAGTGACTACCTCTTAGAGAGACTAAACAATTACATGGATGACATAGCAGTCAAGTCTAAGATTGCTATTGATCATCCCAATGATCTAGAGGTAGTCCTCAAGCGTTGCCATAGGCATGACTTTCATATCAATCCAAGGAAATGTGTTTTTGGCATTAAAACTAGATGCATGGTAAGGCTTGTAGTATCGAAGGCTAGAATACAAGTGGACCTTGACAAAGTTAAGGCCATCGTTAACCTATCACCCCCTACCAACCTTAAAGAATTACACGGGTTGCAAGGTAAAATACAGTTTATTAGAAGGTTTATAGCAAAGTTGACTAACAAGTTACACCCCATGCAACACTGACTGAAGAAGGGGGTTAACTTTGAGTGGACAACACAATGTGAAAAAGCTTTGGATGAATTAAAAAAAGAGCTTTTACACCTCCCAACTATTTACCCACCATAGAGGGATAAGCCTTTCTACATCTACCTTGCCACCTTAGACATGTCTATTGTAGCACTATTATGCCAGAAAAGAGAGGATGGCTCTAAAATCCTAGTTTATTACTTGAGCCATGCATTGATAGCCTACGAAGTGATATACAATGAAGTAGAAAGGAATTTTATCACCCTAGTATTTGCACTAAAAAAGTGGAGAAACTACCTATTTCGTAGCCAGGTTAACATTATATGCAAGAGCAACATACTTTGGGCTATCATGAACAACTTATATGAGAGTAGTAGGATAGCTTGATGGAAAGCTATAATGACAAAATTTGAACTACACTATGTAGCCCAATCATCAATGAAAGGACAAGCAATAGCTATGCAACTTACAACCTCACCCGTTGATGATTGAGAAACCATAGAGCCAGAATTCCCTGACAAACATGTTAATAGCATCAACCTTGTGCCATTGCACTTTAAGGCCACTTTGCATTTTGATGGTGCCTCAACCATGTGAGGTGGTAGTGTTTCCGCTATCATTACATTCCACTCAGGGGACATTCAACCTTTTTCTTACCGTTTCATGTTCCTTTGTACAAATAATGTATCTAAGTATGAAGGACTCCTTAGGGGCCTTTTAGCAGCCTAGCAATTAAAGATCCAACATTTGGTAGTCCAAGGTGATTCTCAACTCTTCATCAACTAGATTACTAAAATATATGGCTCTAAAGCTTCAGACTTACAGCCTTATTGTGATTTGGACAAAAATTTGTTGGAACAGTTCACATCGACAGATATCCAACATGTGCCATGCAATTAGAACATCATAGTAGATGTCTTAACTATGCTAGAATTAAACGTGCCACCACACCTATTTGTAACTTTACCTGCTTTAATAACAGAATGCACAGATCCTATCACTCAAGTAGTACACATCACCTTCGTAAGTGCTACTGATGTCCAACAGTGGTACGCTAACATTAAATCCTACCTTCAACATGGTGAACCCCCACACGGCTTGACATCCACCCAAAAGGATGCAATCTAAAAGAGAGAACGATAGTATGTCCTTGAAGGAGATAATACCTTATGCAAACAATCCTTTGATGGGATATTTCTAACTTGTGTTGGTAGAGAAGAGGCATAGAAAATCGTTAACGAAGTCCATGAAGGACTATGTGGAGGACACATAGCTCCCAGGGCCATGGCGGCTAAAATTAGATTCCTAGGGTATTACTGGCCTTACATGGAATAAGATTGCTTTGCTAAAGTTAGGATGTGTGATACATGCCAATGTCATGCAAATATTATGCACATTTCACCCACTAAGTTGCATCCTACACAAATCACATGGCCATTTCAATGATGGGAACTAGATATCATAGAACCCATAACACCTAAGTCTTCCACAAGACATAGCTTCATCATCACTGCCACAAAGTACTTTTACAAAGTGGGTGGAGCCTATCCCCCTTAGGAAAACTACATCCCAACAGGTTTACCACATTATCTTAGACAACATATTAACAAGGTTTGGTCTTCCCATGACTATCATGATGGAAAATGGGCCACATTTTAGTAGTGCGGAAACCAAAACCTTTTGTAGCAACATTGGCATCAAGGAATCCTTTTCATCACCATACTACCTGCAGGCAAACAATTAAGCAGAGGTAGAAAACAAGGCCATCATCAACTTGATTAAAAGAATGCTTAGCAATAGAAAGAGGCGATGGCACAAGAAAATCCTCTACATGTTGTGGGGCTAGCTAATGACGTGTAGAATGACTATAGGAAAGACTCCTTATAGCCTAGTTTATGGATTTGAAACAATGTTACCTCTTAAATTGCATGTACCATCACTTTGGATGATCCTTTTAAGCATCATAAATGAAGACTAGAACAATGAGTCAAGGATCATTGACCTTGAATCCCTAGAGGAAGACTATGCACAAACACTGGGTCATATCAAATGGTACTAAGACAAGCAGTGGCAAAAGCATTGTTCCAACCTACATCGACGACCAATCAAAAAGCAGGACCTAGTTCTCAAAGTTATCTATGAACATGTGAACAAGTTTTTAGCAAAATGGGAAGGTCCATTCATAGTCACAAAAGCCTATGAGAATGGAGCCTTCAAATTGGCAGACATGGATGGTAGAGAGTTTGCAAATCCAATGAACCACATGTACCTTAAGCCATACTACATCTGATGCAAAAGCAAGGTAAGCATATAGTTTGCTATGACTATAAACTAGCACAGATAATCTGCTATGACTATAAACTGGCACAAATAGTCTGCTATGACTATAAACCGACACAAATAGTCCGCTATGACTATAAACTAGCACATACCATCCACTATGACATAAAACTAGCATAGAAGGTCTGCTACAACTTCAACTGGCCTATCCACCATTTTCTATGATGGTAAACTAGCACAGTGGTCTACTAGGACCTTAAACTAGCACAATGGTCTTCTAGGACCTTAAACTAGCAGATTGTGGTCTACTAGGATCTTAAACTAGCACAACGATTTGCTAGGACCTTAAACTAGCATAGCGATCTGCTATGACCTTAAACCAGTATATCTGATGGTCTACCAAGACCTTAAACTAGGTTCACGACACCATGTTCTCAGCTTGCATCCATGACCATTCAAATAAGTGAGCATGCATAGTGTCGACATGGGGTGAGACGTTGCAATTCCAGAATGTAGTTTACAATGACAAGAAAGCATCCTCTACAACATATGCAACCCCACTAACCTTGACATCTTTTTGATCCTCCATAGATGTCTTTTGACATCTTGCTAACCTTTTGGAGCTACTGCCACCATAGCCCATCACCCTGGTAGTAACTTCCATTGTCAATGCCTGCTGCTGGAGTCCCAGCATTATTGTGGCCCAGCCACAAAGTTGCCATCCTCTAGCCCCCACCATCATCCAAGCTCAAACCATGTTTAGCTATTAGGCCTATCACCTTATAGTTGACCTACATGATGTTTTCCTTGCATGGGGACTCCTAAGCACTCACATCATTGTAAATTTTAGTCCCCTCAATGCCAGATCCTTCAATCTACTGCTGCTAGAACCACTGTTGGCCTTCCTACTTTATACGTAGCATGCCTCAGCAATAGTGTCTACCACTTCAGCATTATCTAAAGAAAGTAAGACCTTTTCCTAACAGTGTTTCATGGTTGCATTTCTCTGGTCTTCTTTCTGTTGCACTTGCAAGATACGAGCTGAGATGACATTGGTCAGGGATGCATTTCGCCAGGACGAAAGAACACTACATAATTCCGACATGATTGATCTGACTAGCTTAGCTACTTGGGAGTGCACATCCTGCGCTTCCTCTTAACCTTCGTCATCTCATTTCTTACACCCATAGTTTCCCTTTTCACACCTCTTTTACAAGCTTTCTTGATGCATGTAAAGCCCTCCCATATGCTCAACCGCAAAGCCCATAATGCATGTAACACTGCTCACTGCATGGGAAGCATTTGTAGGCAGGTCAAAGCCCCACATAGATGTAACACAACTCATCTCTTGTAGGAAAAACCTATCCTACAACAATGAGGTTGTTTGCAAGTGAACATGGCTAAACAACAAAAGCAAGGTGCAAAAGCGTAAAAGAGCAAAAAATCTCAAAAAAAAGGAAGAGCGTGTGCACAAAAAAATGGAACACCAGCTATTTCACAATGACTATCTCTAAGAATTTCAATAAGAGGTTAGAAGCCAACAAAAGAAAGATGTCCATACATGCCAATTCCCTCATAGGCACTTTGACGATGGACCGTGCTACATTTCCTCTTTCCTTTTTCTGAATCTATTTCCTTAAGACCACCCTTTCCCCATTTTTTCTGCACAACTATCCTAATACTCCCAAGCATAGCAAAGCAACATCTGAGGAACCATTGGAGAGTGATGTTGGTGTCTTTTCCTTCATGGTCTTTCGTATTATTTGTCAAAGTCTATTGAGAGGATCCTCCAGATGTTGACAAAGAGGGGCCAATGAAACACCATAAAATTTTAGGACCCTCATACTTTAGTAGAGTGTTGGAATTTAGGCAAGGACTTCCATAAGTGTAGTATCACGATGGTTTAACAGGAAAGTGTAGGCACCAAGGGTAGAATGTCTACTCCAATAAGTTTTCTATCTGAAGGACTGATAGGCTTGCTGGACTCTCCAACCTACCCAAGGGAAAAATTGACCTAGCTGACAGTCTACCTAGAGACCATTCTAAGAGTTGTCGAAAGTGTTTGGGATGAGCAAAATAGTTCAGCAAGTTTTCTTGTGATGAAGTCTACTACGCTACACTATACTGTGTAGTGTAGCAAGCATTGGAAGATAACCGCTCAAGAATCCAAGTGTGAATTGACAAAATAATTACAAGACAAGTCAAGATTCAACCAACATAGAGTGCTACGCTAGGCACCATAGCATAGCGTAGCAAAAGTGGAGCAGAAAGACACATCTTGCCAAGTGATTTTAGGAAGAAGACTACACTTTAGCAAGACTTTAGCCTCCAAAACTCCCTTCCCCACTTAGCCCTCAGCCCTCGAGGAAAGTTTTTAGCTAATAAAAATGGAAAATTGAACAAGGATGCATGATACCTTGGCTGCTACGCTATGCTATGCCACACAGCATAGTATAGTGTAGCAATGATATAAAGACGAAAAAATGTCCCAAGGACAAACTCAGTGAGCCCAAAGGCTTTTTGGCATAGAGGACAGAATTGTAGTTTTTAGTTTGACTAAGCCTTAGACAAATGCTCTTTAGCTCCTATGCAAATTTCTATCAACCTCAGTGGCTATGCTATGCTACACTACGTAGCATAGCACAGCGTAGCAAGAAGCTACTTACGCTACACCAATGTGCTCAACAATGTGATTAGTGCAACACTAGCACAGAAGCATCAAGATGTCTTTGGGTAACTATATAACTTATTGGTAATAATATTTCTTAAAACACCACTAATTTTGGCCTAGCACTTTGAGAACAACTCAAGTCATTTCGAGCATCCAGAGGTAAAAATTTGACTAAGGCATGAAACTCACACTGGCTTACCTTGGTCACTCACGCTAGCTCATTTCAAGGCAACACATGCTGGAAAATTGAGAAAATTTGCAACACATGCTTTAGCTCACACTATGGTCATGCTATAGCATGAGTCTAGCATGACCAACAACCTCAAGTTTAGCATCAAAAACTCCAAGCTTTAGCATTTAGAGATTTAAATTTCAGTGTCAAAAGATGCCAACTTCTTCACGCACGCTGTCACTCATGCTAAGGTCATGTTGGTAGCATGAGTCCAGTGTGACCAACTTTGGGAGCTCAGAACCAAGTCAAAACGATCTACCTTCCAAGGTGCAAATCATCCTCAGGGTTTAGCATCGATAAATCCAACCTTCAGCCTTTAGAATTCTAGATTTTGAGTCCAAAAATTGCAAGTTTCTATAGGTCATGCTGTGGTCATGCTGTAGCGTGACTCCAGCGTGACCTACCCAAAAGTGTCTCCAAACTAGACACATTCAAGCTCAAATTCCACATTTTAGATCACTCTCAGAGTTACACAAATTCAAGAAATAGTTTCATTTAAGGAAAGGGATTCAGAAATCAAAATTTGGTGTCAGCAATTTTCATTTTTCTCACTCACGCTGAAGGTCACACTGGGCATGAGTGCAACATGTGCACACTAGGATACATGCTAGAGACACATGCTGGGTGTAAGTGTAGTGTGCACATGCTACAACACATCAACTCACACTGGAGGCTCTAGCAAAATAGAAACACCTAAATAGCCATGGAACCATTCAAATCAACACCCTACAATAGTGAAGTCAAAGATCCAGAAGTTTCAAGAGAGCCAGAGTCAATTTCTCTTGTTGTACATTGTTATTTCATTGTAAATCTTCATAATGGGCTTGTTAGGTGCTCATGGTCTAAATTGTATGTACTCCCATGGGCTTGAGTAACCCACACGTTGTAAGATACAATGCACCTAGTCAAGAGTGTAGCTTGCCTAGACATGACCAACTCGTACATAGTTGTCCATCGAACACGTGTCGCTTGATCTGTTTTCCTATTAAATCCCAACCATTGATTCCATTCTTGGATTCTGCACCCAAGCCCAGCCAAACCCTATAAATACCCCATTGATTCATATAAATGGGGTTGGCAATTTTGGACATTGGCAATTCTGAGAACATACAGCAAACCAGCAATCCTAGGGCACTCGGCACACTTGACTCCTGGCATCCAAGTACTTCTCACACACATCACATCACATCATCATGTCACATCATCCCAAGGTTGGGCGCTTGACCTACCATACACTTGTGTAGCTACAATTTGATCAGTGCACATCTTGTCTAAGCAATAAAATATAGTTCATTTATGCTAGCCATTATATGATTTACTCTATTTTACATTTACCTTACATTCTGTTTACGACTCTGTTTATGTTCTCTATTTGCAATATAGTTTCTGCATATGTTTTTGTTTACATTTTATGTGCACTATTTAAGTTTCAATATCAGTTATGATAATCCCAGCGCAAGCCATAGTTTATGCTCAAGAAAGTCCTTGGTTGATTTTTGTGCAGACCATCCAAGGCATTTTTCCTTCGTTTTCATTTCTAGATTGCCCTCGGGTGAAGGTAGGGTCAGCTATGTCTGCTTGATGATCTTTCAATGTTTGTTTTTTCCCTTCCAACCTTACATCGATGATTTAGGTTAGTACAGTAAATTGGTGCTAGAAGGAGGGCTAACGTGTTAGTTGTCTGTTAAAACGTTGATCCCGCTACCTATCCAAATGTGGCACAGACAAAGTGCTGAAGCTAAAGCCCAGATTATCCAGTTAGCTTACATACGGTGGCTTGACTTACCCATCCATTCCATCATCCATCTTAATACCTCACACTACAGTTTGTTCATGCTGGTCATGTTGTTGATCACACTGGTCATGCTGTAGTTTGGTCACACTATTGGTCACGCTGTTCATGCTATTGCTCATATTCAACATTGTCTAGCCCGGTTTGCTCATGTTCACTATGGAATCCTCCCAAATTAACCCAGTAACATTGCTGATCTCAGACTTTGGGGCTGAAACCTCGAACCCTATGACCACTATGGAATCCATAACTATTATTGAACAAATAAATCCCCAAGGCCCTACATGCCAATCACTCAGGGTATAGGGCAAAGGCCCTACTTATGCGACTCTTACACCCGAACAGTATAACTTCATCTATGTCAAAATCCAAGCCAACTTACCTATCGACCGTATAGAGAGGGAAGTGAAGCAAGAATATGAATTTATTCATAAAGGAGAACATGAGTTCATCCCTTTAGCATTTTACATAATCTTGCTATCTGAAAACCATCATAAACTCATATCCCAGCTTCTTATGGCAAGAAGTCAAGCCTTACAGCTACCTCCAATAGAGCCTCAAGATGAGGAAGATTCCTTTGTAGCCCAATCTAAACATGGATATTCCTACCACACTGTTAGTCCACATGCCTATACAAACCCATTATTCCACCCTTTTTTGGAAGAAACTGGGCTTCCTCCCTCATCCGCAAATACTCAAGTACTAGTTTCCCAACAAGAGATACCTGCTTCCATTTCTATCTTCTCCATACTCAATAATATCCACTCTGATGCATCCACTTCCATAATTTCTCCACAAGTATAGTTTCAACAACTTCCTCCCAAAACTAACATAGGATTAATCTTTCGACCTCAAGTAATTGGGATGCCATCGGTCATACCAGCTTCCACATCCATCCATTACATACCTCAGGTGTAGATCCACGAAGCACCATTGATTACTCCAACACAACATGTTTAGGGTGTTACTTCACAACCTATGGTTGGGCAGTGGGTTCCACCAGCTATAGTCTCAGTCCCAAATACTATCCCACTGCAACAAACATTAGCCTAACAACCTCTCTTTCCACAAAAAATGCAACAATTGAACCCTTATCAGCCATAATCCGCTCAATCTAGTGGTCTACCTATTGCCCAAGAATGGGAAGACACACAAAAAATGATGCACTCATTGGTAGAAGAATTAAAACACCTTAAAACTATGAACACTAAGGAAGTCAAGGTACTAGATTTCTATCAAGATGATCCAATTGACCCTTTAGTTCCACCCTTAACCTTGCCAAAGGGAGTCTCATTACCCTAGCTGACTAAGTACAATTGAGAGGGAGACCCAAATGCCCACCTAGTAACATTTTGAACAGAATGTCTTTTGCTTTAGGCATGGCCCCATGTAATTTTGCATATATTTGCTATGTATTAAATGAAAAAGCCTTAGACTAGTACCGAGCCTTACCCCGTAAATCCATATCTTCTCTAGAGGATTTCTTGTACTAGTTTATCACCCATTTCAAATACAATCTAAACCCCTTTATCCAAAGGTGGAGTGCAGCCTTGAATGAACTTCACGAATCCATCCCTGAAACATATATGCTTTCCATCTTTAAGGCGGTTGTGAATGAATTTATTAAGTCAAAGCTTTACTGTCTGAAAGCCCACACATTGAGCCAAGAATTCGTGCAAATCAAAGATATAGAAGAAGCAGTACAAACGAGTAATGACCTAGCCTACTCAACCTTTAGGAGCCAACATATGAGGAAAGATAAATTGAAAACAATGATAGCAGCAGTGGCTGAAATAGCCCAACCTAGTTATCCAGGACAAAATGGAAAACAACCTACTATCCCAAACAGCTATGAAAGAACCACACCCACTCCTACACCCAAAAATTCCTCAAATAGAAATAACAACATAGGTCATGCTTGTACATTCAAAATAAAATACCTCACTCAATACACACCATTTCCCATGAAGCCTTCACAATTTCTTGACCAACTTCTAAAGGCTGAGCTAATTCAACACAAACAAATGTCTCCTACGGCCTCCCAAAGACATGATCAATTTTGTGAATTCACCAGAAATCCAGCCTTAGCAACAGCCAACAAACCCCCCATTCCAAAAGGCTTTATGTTGGATAGGTCTTGTGAGTATCACCAATAGTGTGGTCATGGGATTGATTACTACTTTACGTTGAAATAGGATATACAACGCATGATTGATAGGGGTGAAGTAGTATTTTACAAGGCAAACCTAGTAAGACCCCAAAAACAATCCATGGGGATTTACAAGGATCCTCTCAATACCAATGATGCACCATATGTGATTAATAATATCCATGTGGAAGATAGAGAAGATGTTCCTCAAAAACCTTTTGTCATTCCTAGGCCTTTAGAAAACACACCTACACCAACGTACCCTCAAACCCCTTTCATCATGCACACATCCCCCACACCACCAAAACCATTCGTTATCCATGTACCTCTTTCTTTTGCAGGCACAACCAAATCATCTAAAAACCAACCCATTCCCTTTGTGATCTGAGTGCAAAAACCCCCTGATACAAAACCCAACTCCATTCTCCCATGACCTCTGTGACAACGTCTTACCGATAGACTAACAAGAGAGTTCTTGGAAAGAGAAAACCATTAACACAAATTGGGACCACCAAAGCCAACACCGCTAAATGTTGTTCCCATGGGTGTGTCCATTAATGAGCCTAGTACAAGTCATCAAAATGAGGATAATGTCACGATTCATGTCCCAAACCTAGCATCCTTAGCTACTAATGTAAAAACCCCTCCACAAGAAATACGAATACTGGATCAAATGGACCAAATCTCTACAGACAAATATGCCCCAAATGGTAAAGACATCGCGAATGCATTGACCCAGCTAGTAATGACTTCACCAGTACATCGAGAATCTCTTGTTCGTATGTTAACTTCGGTCCCTATTAGTGAGGACGTTCCTACAAATGAACCATCCATTCATGTGGTATTATCCATGCAACCTTAGGAATTGAAGACTACATCCCTAGAGTTTCATGCTAAGGACATTAAGCTCTGGGAGAATTTATTACAACCCTTATGTTCATATCAATATAGGTTAATCATTCCAAGATACGTAGGGTACATGTCGATGACGTTGCAATGACCAATGTAATACCTTTTCCCATCATCAAAAAACTAGGACTAACTGAACAAATATATCCCATAATGACTTCTTTCCTAAAATCCTTTAGTGGTTCCCATGTTGGGGTGAAAAGTATGGTTACCTTGGATTTCATAGCCAGGGACTAATTCCCCACATCAGCTGAATTCATAGCGGTTGATGAAATGCCAGGATTTAATCTGATCCTAAGATGTCCTTGGTAGGCTCAACTTAAATTCGTATCATCCCCAATCCATTAGGAGATCCACCTACCTTATGAGGATGGTGAGATCATCATATATGGTGACACAATAGTACCACCTACTTACTCACATCCTAAAGTAGGTCAAGAGTTAGAAATTGAATTCGTTGAGCCTAAGTAAGGAACCATGAGCATACTTCAAAACATAAACCCAAAGTTAACTCTCAACCCTACTGAAACTGAGGAAACACCAAACAACACAAACATAGGCACCATTCCTACTAATTTCTCTTGGTCAGAATTACCCTTTGATATCACCAATGAAGGGGAAGGTGAGTATAAGATCTTACCACATGCCCAACCCCACATGTTAAGCTACAAAGGATTAAGAAGCAACTTAACAAATAGAATTAAATCACTACAAATGTCTGAAATGACATTAAACTACAAATGTTCGAAATGATGTTAAACTATAGATGTCTGAAATGACATTAAACTACAAATGTCTGAAATGACGTTAAACTACAAATGTCTGAAATGACGTTAAACTACAAATGTTCGAAATGACGTTAAACTACAAATGTCTAAAATGATGTTAAACTATAGATGTCCAAAATGACGTTAAACTACTGATCTTCTGGTATAACGTTAAACTACCAATCATCCAGTATGATGTTAAATTTCCAAAAAATGTCTGCATTGACATTAAACTAGCCATCATTAGAAATGGTTAGTTCCTTTTAAAAATATTTGAAAATGCTACTACCTTTGGCCCACCATGGCATAAAACTGGTAATCCTTCGTTCTTTAACAACAGATGCAATAGTCCATCATGACTTTAAACTAATGTACCTAGCCCGAAATGGCTTTAAATAGAGCCAACAAGTTATAGATTCATGAACTCCCATCATTTTACATTGAATTTTTGTTTACAAGTTACAAGTTACAATTTAGATTCATGCATGGTCATCGCCTTCTCTTTCAAATAATTGCCTTACGTTTCACTTTACATTTTAGAAATTTATGTTACATTTAGTTGCATGCATATGTTCATAATATAATTGAGAAAATAAGAAAAAAAATGAAAAACATGAAAAATAACAAATATATATATATATATACATGGAACATCAAAGTAATGAAGGAATGCAACCATTTTATACCAATCCAGGTCATTACACCAGTCTTTATACATTCCATAAAAATCCAAAAATCTAAAAACACTTAACGACTTAAGTCTAATTAATGCAAAGCTCATGAATGGGGTTGATCCCCAAAATCCTCTTCATCATTCGCTCCTACTCCACTAGGGCCAGCTCCATCATTAACATGTACATACATATAGAAAATAGAAAACAAAAAAAAATAGGTAAGGGTAGTAAAGCAAATCATAAACATAGAAATTAGAAAAAAATGGTAACACTAACAATGAAAATAATAAAATCATACAAAACATAAATGCCACAATAAAACACTCACAAGTGAGGAAGGCCCCAAGTTGGTCTGCAAATGCCATAGAATCTCCTTCTCAAGCACATTTTCCCAATCCTCCTCCAAGCCAAGGTCAATGCCAACGAGTGTTTTGCCCTTGTCCACTGGGGTCCAAGTAGGATGCTTAAGAGAGAACATGCCTTTTGAAGCCTCCACAAAGGTGGTAGTAATTGTTCTCTTAGGAGATCCCTCCACCTCAGTGCACTCAACAAACCTATAATAAGCAGACCACAAACCTAACCCATCAATGAACATCTCCATCCAGTGATGTTCAATTGACTCATCCTTCAGCCATTTCTTATACTAATGCTTGTGGTCCTTTTGTTCTTGGCCCCACTTCCGTAATTTGGCAGTGAAGGATTTTCAATCCTAAAATTTCTTGTTCAACAAATCTATTTGTTCTCTTTTTTCTGCTAAGTCCCATGTAGCTTGCACTTTACTATTCAAAAACATCCAATAATGTGCATAGCTGATTTCAGATAAGCACCATGTGCTATCACCAGACAACCTAGCAGCAGCAAAGTCATAACAGGACTGGAGATCCCTTTTCTCCTCTCTCTTTTTCTAGTGTCTCCTTTAGTGTGTGAAACTCATCCCATAGATACTTAGTCAAATTCCTTAAAGTCCAAACTGCCTTGGCATTCTGTATGATGCAACCAAAAACTACATCATATATATTTCTTGGGACTTGCTCAATATCCCCTGCAATTCAAGGAAAGCATCAATGTCGTTAGCTTTAGAAGGATCCCACTAGAGTTTGGCACCTACAGGGGCACACATAAATTAGTCATGATCAAAAATAAACACAAAGAAACATAGTAAAACTAGACACTTAGCATGACATGCAATGTACACACACCTAGTTCTGGATGAGCTTCTTTTAAGCGAGTGACCACATCATTAACAATTCCCATAACAAAATCCATTTTGCTAGGCATCTCAAGCCATGGCCTTGACATGTCAGTTGATGCAGGATGAGTAGGGGAGGTTTCTTCAATTGGAACCTATGATCTTGACATTGCTTCCTAGGACATAGGTGCCTTAGGAATTTCAGCATCTACTCCAAAATAGTCAAAATAATCAAGAACAACACATAAAAATCAAAGGATGCAGAATATAGATTGAGCTAAAAGGAACATACCAAAAAGACCTTTGCTCTCTAGCCTGGGTGGATCACCAAGCTGCAAATATTTGTCAAAGAAACCATCAAGGACATCCCTTTCATCACTAGAATGCCTAAGTGCATCCAAGGCCTCTACAAGATTCATTCCCACGTTGCTTGTCCCATCCTCCTCTTGTGGGGTAGGAATTTATCCTTTCTTGATTACTTACCCCTTTTCTTTTCCTTCCTCCTGAGGTATCGGAGCCATGACCTCTCTCTCCTTCTCTGGACTATCCTCTGAAATAAGACCAGAACCTTAAATATAGTATGATATAGCTCATAGGTACACCCAATAGCATATAAACCAAAAAAGAAAATATATAATAATGAAACAAACTACTTACCATCCACTGGTAGTATAAACTGAATCTTCTTTACCCTTGGGGGTATCACATTTGGAGAAAACTCGCTAGGGCATTCTTTCCTCTTCACCTTTACCTTGGACTTTTCAACAGTCTTACCAATCAAGTGTTTAGCCCTCTTAACAGATGCGCATAGCGTATGTGGTTCCAATCCCAAGCTATCATGGGAATGATGAGAACAGCTGGCCACACCTCCATTAGTAACTAATATGAACTCCTCAATGTCTTCTAGCAAGTCCTGGGATCTAGTGGTGCTAGATAAGTGGTGAATCCAAGGGCAAGATAGTTGCGACTGGCCTCTCAAAATGTAGTAGTTATCCTCATGAACTACTAGGAATTCAGCGAACCTACACAGGTATCCTACAAAGAAGGCAAAGGTGAAGTAGGATTTTGCATGGATGCTTGAATGTAACCTGATGATTTTCCCACAAAGGCTAGATCCCAGAAATTTTGCCCAATTGTATTGCATTCTTGTCTCCAAAACTACATGCATCACATGCGCAGACTCAATCCCAAGGTTTCTCCCTTGAGAAAGAGATTTGGGGAACGCACATGCTTGAAAGAGAGGATACAAGAAGTTCACTTCCATCGATTAGGTATCCTCTCGCATGTCAAATCCCTTAGGGCCCTTAGACACACCTAACCACTGCTCAAGCTCCCTTATGCTGCATGTCTTTAGTTGCTTTGTCTACAGCTACCGTGGCACTATTAATGTGAATGTCAAAAATATCAGAAAGAAACTCAGTGGTTAGGTGGAATGATACCTTTACTCCCCAAACCCATGTGGTAAAATGAGAAGCATCACCACTAAAAGAGTCAACAATCATAACCATCTTAGTAGTGGGAACACTAGGAGTCAAGGTTGTAAACAAGTCCATCAAATCGGCTCAGGTGAGGCCACCGATAATCAAATTAGAAGCTTGCTTCTATAACCACTTTTGTGATTACTCTACCTCCCCATACTTCATAAAAAGCATAGCCTCAGTATGCCCTGTAGTGATGGAAACTTCTTTGAGGGGGATGGCTACTGTAAAAGAAAAAAATAGAGTGAAAAGTTAGAAAAGCGACATGACACACAATGATGCAACAAGAAAGGAAAATGGAGTCTAAGGTGCCGTCACTTACCATCTATGACTAGTGAAGGAGAGGTGGGCGTAGGACCAATCCTTTGAGGAAGAATTGGCCTATTAGGAGATCAATCCTTATGTAACCAACCACAAGCTTGGAAATGCTCAAAGGATCTTGAAAATTGCCTATGGGAGTCAACAAGGGCCATCTTTTTCTGGTCCAACACTATGGCATGAAGAATGGGGCCTGCCATAAATGTCTCTAGCATTGTGCACATTAAAGCAATCCCACCATCATCATTGCACATCCCATGTTCATCAAAATAGGGCCTACATATTAAAACAACATTCACATTTAGATGATGACATAAAATTAAAAAGAAATCACAAGTTAAAGTAAGACACAAAGGAGCATACCTGTCCACTTTATATACTATCCTGGGTGTGTTCTGAAATAAAGTATGCACATGAAGGGCTAGGAAAAGTGTGTTGCTATAGTTGTAATGAATATAGGCAAGAAACTCCCACACATGAGTTCAAGGATTAGTGGATCTAGGACCCTCAATAGGGCCTCCTTCAACTCTAAAAAGTCCCTCATCGATATTAGTAATAAAGGCTAGCATGTCTTGTGTAGGCTTGGGCAAAACAGTCTCAATAATATCACGAGCCATCTATTCACTTAGATGAGACCATATAACAACACTAAAATTTTTTAGTATAAATGACAAGAACAAACTAGCACTGGGACGGAACCATATCACATGGGGCCCGATTCACATGTCATAGGGAGGTGTGTCTGGCCCAAAGGGGTCAAACCAAGCAAGTACACCAATGAGCTGAATGAAGAGGAGAGAAGATTTATGTCCCCTGCATTTAACTGAAACATTGGGTAAGTAAAAAAATCTAAGAACTAACAATATATCAACAACACATAAAATCAAAAAATCACATAAACAAATATCGCACCCCATGAGACAAGAACACCAATATATATTTAGTGTATCTGATGCTCACTGGGATAAATTAAAATCCATTTCACAACTAATTCACGAAACATAAACATTTACTCAAATAAGGTTCAGACATCCATCTCAAGAAAACAAATAAATAGTATTAAGATGAAAACTAGCAAATAATGAGTATCTCACAAACAACGTGCATCCTCACATTCCAGCTCAGGCTGGGTATCTTAGGTAATTCACGTTGGGGCTTTCCTCCAGAAGGTCACGTTGGGCCTTCCCTCTAACAGGTCACACTAGGTGGTCCCTCCAATAGGTCACGCAAGGCATTCATCCCCAACACTCATGCTAGCGTCCCACATTTTAGCTCACGCTAGAACTCCTTACCTCCCAAGTGACTCATGCTTTGAGGAGGTCACACTGGGATGCTAAGTTTGTTTGATAAAATCACGCTATCTCCTCGATAGCCCTGTGTTCACATTGCCAAGAAGCCAAACCAAGTGGGAAATTTCCCATACACATACAAAGGAAATAATGGATTGATGCTGCCTAAGCTCGGAAAGATAATAGATAGGGAACCTCCCCAGTCTCCCAGTAATGTAGCTTACAAAATAAGTAGGTTTTCTTCCAACACAGTCCTTGCTACAAGTAAAAAAATGAAAAAAAAAATAAACAAGCCTTCTTCCCTACACTTCTTTCCTGTATTCATGCTAAGGCCCTCCCCCCCAAAAAATCTTGCTATAGAGAACCCTAGACTTACACTGCCATGGAGACCTAAAAATCATGCTAACCTTTCCCTAGAACGCTGGCCATTTCTTGCTTAAAAAATTGAAAATTGATAATCATGCTACAAATGAGGGT
Source organism: Gnetum montanum (assembly GCA_015680685.1). Taxonomy (NCBI): domain Eukaryota; kingdom Viridiplantae; phylum Streptophyta; class Gnetopsida; order Gnetales; family Gnetaceae; genus Gnetum; species Gnetum montanum. The sequence continues at coordinate 125,639 of MNCI01009146.1, read as the reverse complement.
AGAGCAATCATGCTACAAACAAAAAAAATTGAAAATTTGTAGAAAACCACATTGCCAAAATTTGCAAGACAATAATGTTGTCAAGGAGGATAGGGATGCTCACATTGCAGGAAGCCCAAAACCTTGTAGCTTGAGATGACCAAGAAAGCCCCAGAAGCCCAAATTTGTAGCACAAGTTTCCCTCCCCTAGAACCCCTCATTTTCAGCTTATGCTTCCTAAGATGCTAGCAACCATGACAATGATTGATGTCGAAGCTTCCTAATAACGTAGCTCATGTGGAAGGCAAATGAAAAATTAGTCTTCCCCGCATTCACACTAACTCCTCCTATAGGTAGAATGCCAAGGAAACTGAAAATCCAACCCATGCACTCGTGCCCCAAACTCGCATTCACTCAAAGTTGCAATCCCAAAACCCAAAAATCCAAAAAACATAGCCACAAATTCTTACCCAAGGTAACGTTGCTCAAGGAAAACAGGGGAGAAAAAAACTCATCTATGTAGAGCCTTCTTGCACGTTGGGATCTTGGCTTGGGGGAGATGTTGGAGAAGCCCTTCACTCTCCTCCATGAATGTTAGATATGCTTGTCTCTTTCCTCTACCTCTCCCCTCCATGCTTGCTCACATTGACGTTGATGCCAATGCCTTGGCTAACGCTGTTCATGCTATTGTTCAAATTTCCAACAACTCATGGTGATAGAAATGATGTCTAATAATCCAAAAAATCCCTTTTCTAATCTCTTATAAGTTCAATTTAATTTAATTTAATTTAATTTATTTAAATTATGGCCTTTTATTCTATTTCCTCTTCTTATTTTAATGTTACTTTATAGTGGTTACATGTTTGCCTTGTACTTGCCTAATATTCTTTGTCATTCTAGCTTCTCGAGATGAGGCCCAAGAATTCTTATGAAGAAGAGGAGAAAGGTATAGAAAATCAACAACCAAAATACATATAAGCATATATAAACATTTAGAAATGGTGTAAAATTTATAAAACTTTAAAATCCCCATGATCTTATTGTTCACTCAAAAATTTAAAATTTAAAAGTCAAAATTTAAAATTTAAAAATAGTGCATGTACTTAGTCGAAATGATAAGTCAACATTAATGGCCTAGTATGGCCTTAAACTGTGATGTGGCCCTGTATGGCCTTAAACTACCATGACTATGTCACCGCATCTTCTAATTTTTTTGATTACCCTGTGTTCATTTATACTTTGTAATTCTCCTCCCAAAGGGGTGTCTCTTACTTTTCTCCCATTTTAAATTGGCAGGAGTGAGCACCATGGCCACTAAGAACATCCTCTCAACATTGTCTCTTAGTGGACCATACAGGAAGGTAGAAAGAGCGATCAACCCAAAATCCTTTGATCAAAATCCATCCACCTATAACAATTTGATAGCCTCCACTCAAGAAACCTCATATTGGCCTAAAAATATGGCTAAACCTCTAGATCTAGAAGCTAAAAATATCACTAAAGATCCTCTGGTTGAAATCCCCATTACCACGGTCAATGGCAAAACTAGAATATTGAAATTAAGTGCCTTACTAGACTCATAGCTTGTAGGTGACATCACCCAAGTCTTAAAAGATAACATAAAAATGTTCACATGGTCATATACCGACATGCCACGATTAGATCCCCAAATTTTCCAACACCGCATTATCCTTGATGAAAAAATTAAACCAGTAAAACAAAAAGCATGAAAAGTTAGACCTGAGGTGGCGTTAGTAGTCCACACTAAAATCAAAATGCTCTACCAAGCCGGTTTCATCTGAGTCATCGATTATTCTGATTGGGTATCAAACATTGTTGTAGTTCCTAAAAGGAATGGTATTATACACATATGCATCAACTTCCATGATCTCAATGTAGCCACTATAAAGGATGATTTCCTGTTACCTAGAATTGATCAACTTATTGACACGAATCCTAGGCATGCACTATTGTTCTTCATGGATGGATTTTTGGGCTACAATCAAATAAGAATCAATCTGGAACATCAACTTAGAACAACTTTCATGACACCTTGGGGGACGTTTTGTTATACTATGATGTCATTTGACCTTAAAAATGTAGGAGCTACATATTAGCAAGTAATGACATACATATTTAGTGATTACATGCTTAATTTTATCAATGATTATGTTGAAGACATTGTGGTCAAATATAAAACAACTGAACAACATGCAAAATATTTAGACTTAGTGCTTAAACGTTGTCTCAAATATGACCTTAGACTCAACCTAAAGAAATGCATTTTTGGCATCAAAACAGGAAAAATGCTCAGTTTCCTAGTCTCTGAAACAGGGATATGAGTAGACCCTAATAAGGTTAAAGTAATAACCAATATGCAACCACCAAGAAACCTCACCAAACTATGTGGCCTCCAAGGTAGACTGCAATTCATCAGATGCTTTATCGAAAGACTGATGGATAAGTTGTGTCCCATGCAACATCTATTATGAAAGAATGTATATTTCCAATGGACTCAACAATGCTAGGAAGCGTTCGAGAACATAAAACAAGAGTTGGCTCAACTACCAACTATTTATCCTCCATAAAGTAATAAACCTTTCTACATCTACCTTGCAACTTCCGATTCCTCCATTGCATCGATGCTTTGTCAAAAACGTGAGGATGGAGTTGAAATCCTTGTATATTACTTGAGGCATGTATTAATCGACTATGAACAACGATACAACGATGTAGAAAAATCATGCCTCGCCCTTCTCTTCTCCTTGAAGAAATGGCAACATTATCTCTTCCATAATCAGGTTTACATCATTTGCAAGGATAATGTTCTCTGTGCCATCACTAATAACATACGAGTCAAATTGGTTAGCTAGGTGGAAAGAAATGATCATAGAGTTTGACTTGCACTATGTCGCTCAATCTTCCACAAAAGGTCAAGCAATAGTCATGCAACTAACTGTCCTACCGATGCATGATCAAACGACAATAAATCCCAAATTTCTAGATGAGAATGTTAATAGTATAGACACCGTACCCTATAACTATGAGGCAATCCTCTACTTTGATGGAGCTTCAACCTCTTGAGTAGGAAGTACTACAACCATTTTAACATACCCCTCTGGAGAAGTCCAACCCTTTGCCTACTATTTAACCTTTTCTTGCACCAATATCATGGCAGAATACAAAGGTCTTCTTAGAGGCCTTCAAGTAGTGTTAACTTCAAAAATATCATGCCTTGTAGTTTGAGGGAATTCACAATTAGTCATTAATCAAGTCACTGAGGTTTACACATGCAAAGCTCTCCATTTGCAATCGTATTATGATTTGACCAAACATTTGGTTAGGGAACTAGTAGAAGTGGATATGCAACATGTCCCTAGAAGCAAAAACACAATTTCCAACACACTTGCTACACTAGCCTTAAACATGACACCCGAAATGTTCCATGCATTTACAAGCTCTATAACAAGTTGTGCTGAACCTATAATTAACATGTGTGACAAAATGCCTATAACATCTGTTAGTAAAACACGTGTGATAGAATGGTACAATGAAATGAAAGAATACCTTCTAAGAGGTGAACCTCCATAACACTTGACAAATTCTCAAAAGGACACCGTACAGAAATGTTCCTGGAAATATGCATTAATAGGAGACACCTTGTGTTGTAAATCCTATGAAGGCATTCTGCTAATGTGCATTAGTAGCATTAATGGTCAAACGATCATAGAACAAATCCATGAAGGACTTTGTGAAGGGCATATAGCACCCAAAGCAATGGCAACAAAGATTAGGCGCTTAGGCTATTACTCACCACACATGAAATACAATTGCATCTCCAAGATCAGAACGTGTGACATTTTCAAAAGGCATGGTAATCTAATACATGTGCCACCTAATGAATTACACATAATGCAAATCACATGGCCTTTCCAAAAATGGGGTTTAGACTTAATTGGACCAATAATTCCATCATCCTCTACCGGACATAGCTTTATTATCGCAACTATTGAATACTTCACAAAATGGGTAGAAGCTATTCTCCTTGGGAAGACCACATCAAAACACATTTGCACTTTCATAATAGAAAATATTGTGACTCATTTTGGTGTTCCAATGACCATCATTACTGATAATGGACCATCGTTTAGCAGTGTAGATACTAAAAGCTTTTGTGAAAGCCTGGGTATTAAACATGCATTTTCATCACCTTACTACCCATAGAGTAATGGCCAAGCAGAGGCTACAAAAGAAACTGTCATCACTGTGCTCAAAAAGATGCTAAATCAGAGAAAGAAATGATGGCATGAACAATTAGTCTATGCGTTGTGGGCATACCAAACAACACATCGTACATCTACAAGTAAAAATCCATATAGCCTTGTATACGGATCTAATGCTATTTTACCTTTAGAGTTGTAGGTTCCCTCATTGTGGATAGCTCTCTCCGACCTTCCCAAAAAAATTCAAAACAATGAACTGTGCATCGTTGACCTTGACTTGGTAGAGGAGGAACATGTGCAAACACTTGATCAAATCGAATGGTACTAGAAAAAATAGCAGCAACAACATAAACACAATCTACACAAGCACCTTATCAAAGAAGGGGGCTTAGTCCTTAAAGCCATACATGAACACTCAGATAAATTCTCAGCCAACTGGGAAGGGCCTTACTTAGTCACCAAGGCATACCATAACGGAGCATTCAAATTGGCTAACATGGATGGGAAAGAGTTTGCTAATCCTAAAAATCACTTATACCTAAAATGGTACTATGTCTGATAACCTTGAGGTACATGCAAGGTCCTAGCATCATGACTTAAAAATGATACGACAAAATAGTCCTGGCATCATGACTTAAAACTAATACCATAGAACAGTCCACTATGACTATAAACTATCACAGATAGTCCTAGCGTCACGACTTAAAATTGATACCACAGAACAATCCTGGCATCATGACTTAACATTGGTACCATAGAATGTCCTGGGGTCATGACATTAAACCAACACCATAGATCTCCATTCGGTATGACACTAAACTACCACATTTTTCCACCATGACGTAAAACTAGCATGTAAAGTCCACTAAGGCTATAAATTGGTTTGCCTCTTCATAGTCCATCATGACTATAAACTAGCAATGCACTATCCACTATGATGCTAAACTAGCATCATCCAAGGGGTTATGATGTGAAACTAAATCACAATAGTCTATTAAGACTATAAACTGGTGACATCATCAATGACCAGGAAAAACTTGAAAAGATGTGTTGCTATAATTGGTTGTACATGTTCTAGAAAGACTTGCTACATGATTTGTCTCATGGACCTAATGAAGCTGATGCTATTTATGATTCTGTCTACCTTTAAAAATTACACATGGTGGCTCTATCTCCATATCCTTGTTTAAAGTGCTTAGCTAATTGTTTCATTTGTGTTTTTCTCATCTTCTTGGAGTTGTATTTGTAGGATGACATGTCTAACATGTTTATGCATAGATGCACTTCATCGTGATGACAAGGTATCAAATTTATTCCTAACACATGTAATTAGGTTAATCAATCCATTCATAAGTACATTCCCAACTCTTGATACATCCCCTATTTCCCCATCATGTCCCAATTGTCCTATTCAATTACACCTGTAAATACATTCCACTCAGCTCAAAATTCTTGATACACTATTGCATACTATGACTCTCTAAGCAGTTGCAACACAAAACATAAAATATAGTACATGATGCAAAATGCAAGTGGTCAAACACGAGCACAACACAAAAAGCAAGCTCTTTCGAAAAGATCGAGAAAAATAAAAGAAAAGGAAAATACGAGAAAAAAAATAAAAGAAAATAAGAAATGAAAGAAAAAGAAAAAAGAACAAAAGGTTAAAGAGAAAAATGCACAGAAAAGGTCTTCATGACCCCGTTGACATCATAAACCAAAGACTATCGGCCATTCTCATACAAGGCCTAGGCTAGAAGGCAATTATCTTAGAAAAACAATTACACTCGTGTCTCAAAGAGACCATGTTGCACATCATTGAGTGGCTTTGGCTGTTTACAACGGGCCCTGTAAACACTCTACAAGATTCTCATTTCTCCAAAGAATTCACTTCCTATGTCTTAGCTCTGAGTCTGCTGAAAACTGGCTATTAACAAAGACCAAAGACATAGCTCGTTCATGTGAGAGCATCCCTCTCCCACAACTTCAGCAGTAATTATAACCCTTGATCAACTCCTAGCTTCCCCTGGTTATAACCAATCCTTGTGGATCTTGAAATACATTCCCTTAATCCCATGTACTTTTGAACATAGTGCGATGACATCTAGCCAAGGGCTAATGGTTAATGCTTGGTACTTGGTTGTTCATGGTGTTTTGCAGTTCTTTGTTGATGACTCTTGGGTGGATTCCTCTAGAAGTCAACAAAGAGGGGCCAATGAAACACCACTAATTTTGTCCTAGCACTTCGAGAACAACTCAAGTCCTTTCAAGAATCAAGAGGCAAAAATTTGACTAAGGCATGCAACTCATGTTGGCGTGCCTTGGTCACTCACGCTAGCTCGTTTCAAGGCAACACATGGTGGAAAATTATGCAAATTTGCAACACACACTGTAGCTCACACTATGGTCACGCTGCAGCATGAGTCTAGCATGACCAATAGCCTTAGGTTCAACATCAAAAACTCCAAGCTTCAGCATTCAAAGAATCAAATTTTAGCATCAATAGGTGCCAACTTCTTCATGCATGCTATCATTCATGTTGAGGTCATGCTAGCAACATGAGTCCAATGTGACCAACTTTGGGAGCTTAGAAACAAGTCTAAATGATCTATCTTCCATGGTGCAAATCATCCTCAGGGTTCAGTGTCAAAAAATCCAACCTTCAGCATTCAAAATTCTAGATTTTGAGTCCAAATATTGCAAGTTTCTTCAAGACACATTGTGGTCATGTTGCAGTGTGAGTCTAGCGTGACCTACCCAAAAGTTGCTCCAAACTAGACACATGCAAGCTCATATTCCACATTTCAGATCACTCTCATGTTTAGACAAATTCAGACAATATTTTCATTCAAGGAAAAGTCTTCAGAAATCAAAATTTGGTGTCAAAAAATGTCATTTTCCTCACTCATGCTGAAGGTCACGCTGGATGTGAGTGCAGCGTGTGCATGCTGGGACACATGCTAGAGACACATGTTGGGTGTAAGTGTAGCGTGCACATGTTGCAACACATCAACTCATGCTAGAGGCTCTAGCTAAAAATAAACACCTCAAATAGCCATAGAACCATTCAAATCAACACCCTGTAGTATTCAATTCAAAGATCTAGAAGTTTCAAGTGAGACAGAGTCAATTTATCTTGTTTTACGTTCTCATTTCATTGTAAATCTTCACAATGGGCTTGTTAGGCCCTCATGGTCTAAATTGTATGTACTCCCATGGGCTTCAGTAACCCACAGGTTGTAAGATACAATGAACCTGGTTAAGAATGTAGCTTGCCCACACATGACCAACTCGTACATAGCTGTCCATCAGACACGTGTGACTTGATCTATTTTCTTGTTAAATCTAAACCATTGATTCCATTCTTGAATTCTGCACCTGAGCCAGGCCAAACCCTATAAATACCCCATCGATTCACATAAATGAGGTTGGAAATTTTGGACATTGGAAATTCTAAGAACATACAACAAACTAGCAATCCTTGGGTGCTCGACACACTTGACTCTTGGCATCTAAGTACTTCTCACACACATCGCATCATATCACCCTGGGGCTGGGCACTTGACCTACCATCCACACATGCAACTACGCTTTGACCAGTGCACATATTTTCTAAGAAATATAATATAGTTCATTTCTACCAGCCATTATATTTTTTACTCTATTTTACATTTAGCTTACATTCTATTTACATTTTGTTTACGATTCTATTTCTATTTTCTGTTTGCAATACAGTTTCTGCATATGTTTCTATTTATATTTTATGCGCACTGTTTACATTTCAATATTAGTTACGATAACCCTAGTGCAAGCCATAGTTTATGCTCAAGGAAGTCCTCGGTTGATTTGTGTGTAGACCATCCAAGGCACTTGGCCTTCATTTTCTTTTCCAGCTTGCCCTTGGGCGAAGGTAGAGTTAGCACTGTTTGCTCTTTCCCTTCCAGCCTTAGACTGATAATTTAGGTCAGTACATTTCTCAATCTAGCATCTCCTTGGAAAGATCAGCAATTTTACTTCATTTTTCATACCCCTTGTCAACTCCTAAAAACTTTTTCCTACACTTGACCTTGCTTATAAGAGCAGGGAAGACGTAGTCCCAGAGCATAGGCTCCATTTTTCTTACATTGTTAGCACACTAGATTTTGGCACATGCAGTTCCAACAGTATGGTCACAATGTAACAAATTTTACATCTAGCACCACACACATACATAGTATAGACATGTTAGAAACTTGTGGGGTCGAGGACACATGGTATCTAGAACACATTTCTCTCCTGCTCTTGGCCCTATAAATACCTTGGAAAACAATGCTCAAGGGGTTGGATTTTTGTGCAGTTGGCTTTTAGAGAGCATAGTTGGCATTTTTTTGAGCATTCTAGTTACTTTTGAGTTCTATGGTTGGCTCCAAACATCCCTTTGTGATTTAAGAATTTTGGCATCTTAGTGAATAGAGTAGCAAGCAGAAGACCTGTGACTATACTATTCAGTGTAAGCAATGTCTCTCTAGTGTTGCATAACATGTTGTACACCTTTTAGTAAGGTAAAGCATCAAATCCACAATGTTGGGGTAGTGCACTTTCTCACCCAAGTTTGTTGTGCTATTTCCTTATTATAATCATTACTTTGCACTATTTTCTCCATTTTGAATTTATTGATCATCGATTTACCCCGCATGTCTCACTTTCAAAACAAACATTTACATAAGGTGTCTGATCGACTAGACTATTAAGGATGCCCCACTTCTGTTTCTCTCTAGCACGACCCTTGCATAGATCTAGGGTTAAAATGTTTGCTTGGAAACCTCTTGGTGTTCTAGCCATCAACATTTTTGGTCACTAAAAGAATGATGGTGCAAACATGTAAAGGCATGCAAAGTAGCAAGGAGATGTAAATGCAATGCCAATATGTCAAAGAAAAATGCATTAGAAATTCTTGAAAATATGAAGGAGTTTGAGAGAGAGAGAATGAAACCACGCCAAATGGAGAGTGTAGTGATTACAGAAGAGGGGTAAGAAGGTATGCAATGTGTAGATAGGTGTAGTAACAGTGTAGCCATAGTCTCTAGGGTGTCCCAGGGTTAAGACTAACATCCACTAAGAATTTTGTGCCTACTAGGTTGGCTACCATGGTGTCCTATGGTTGCAATGCTCTATAGTATCGAATGGGATGTGAAGGTGTTGTCAAGGTGCTAATACACATTGGTGTGTGGGGTGCTCATGGTGCCTCAAGTGTTAAGCGATACTCTAAAAATGCCAACTACTGCATGAATTTTTTAACCAACTATTTCAAAATGACAACTGCTAAAATAAACTACCAATCCCTAAAATGTGAAGCATAGGGGTGTTTTTAGGTTTATGGTTGATGTGAAGTGTGGATCAGGTGCCATGTGGCAAAGGGGATAGGTGGGGCTACATTGACCTCTGCTACACTTCCAATGGAGCAACTAGTGCTATGTTTTAGTGTGCTCTAATGGACCCAAAGAGACTACCAAATTGTGACTACATTACTAAGATTGCATGTGCCAAAGTTGAAAAATACCACAATGTACCTACAAATAGTGAAAAATAGTGCAATTTGGAGGCTATGCTCCAGGACTATGCTCTCCCCTCTTTTGAGTGCGATTAAGCATAGGTTTAATTCTCATACATAAGGGGGTGCAAACAAAGTGCAAGTTGCTAAGCCTACTTTCCATAGGAGTCTTGGAGCTACAATGAAGGCTTGTGCTAAGCTCTAAAAGGATTTGGAGGTAGTTTCATGTTGATATGCTATCTACACTTTGGAGTGTAGCCCAATAGTTAGGAAAATTTTGCAAAAAACTGAAGTTCAGCATTACTATGCTCATGAGCATAGTAGGAAGGGATAGGGCATATCATGAACACTTAATCTAGTAAAAATTGCAATTCTTATTCTTGCTACACTAGCTACACTCTAGAGCATAGAAGGAGGGGTAGCCTCAAGAGTTAGAAAATTTTCCAAACTATTTCTTCCATTTTGAGCTAGCTTGACAATTTCTAGCTTGACACCCATGCAAAATAGCCACCAGAGTGCTACTATGCTTACTATACTCAAGAGCATAGTACGAGGAATGGGAGAATAGCAGGACACTTGGAAAAATTTTGCAATTGTTGTCGACACTTAGAAATTTTTGCAAATCTAGTTCTATGCTACATGCTACGCTACCTATACTCTAGAGTGTAGTCCCAACAATTGGATCATGAGTTGAACACTTAGAATAAATTTTTCTTGTGTTGATACTTAGAAAAATATACCATTAATCTACTATCACTTGAAGTTGGTGGTGTTTTATTAGCCTCTCTTTGTTGATGTTTAGAGGAGTAGCTCAAGAGATGTTGACAAAGAACCCGAAACACCATAGCAAGTGTGACACAAACATCACTCATCAGCACCCAATTGAAGGGTGCTTCGCTAGGATTAAGAGTGCTAAAGGTAATGATATGATAAAGACAATGGATGTAGGGAATTGGTTTGGGGATAACAAGAGAGGAATGAGATGCAAATAGTGTATCATGCTATAAGATGTGAAGTTAGCATGATTGACCATGATCACAGCACTAGGCTGGCTTTTTGTGAAATAATGGTCTCTCATCAGAATGCTTGTGAGAGAGTTATCATCCATAGCACCAAAATGGTTTACCCTGGATGTGTTAACCTCTCATTGGAGTGCTTATGAGAAGGCCAATGTGAATTCAAGCTTGGACCAGTTGTGAAATTATAGCTTTGCTAGATTTTGCTTGGGGACGTGTTCTACCCTCCCTTTACTCTTTTCATTTTGAGAAATGCTAGCTGCAATATGCTCATCATTAAGTGGATTTTGTCCCACTTAGTGGGGTTTTCTTGGAGGAAACCATATCGTGTCTGTAGGATAGGTGTTTCTTCCCCCGGGGTGAGTTGTCTTACATGTAGTTGGGCCTTGACTAGCCCATAAAGGCTCCCCATGGGATGCATTGCATTACATCCATCATGGGTTCTACAGTCAGCTAAAAGAAGGGTGTCATGTGCATTAGAGAAGCTTGTAGGAAAGGGTGAAAAATGTGAGGTAAAAGGGAAAAATGTGGATAGGCTATGATGGGATAATAAGGATGTGCACTCTTGGGCTACTTGGTAATTCCAACCAAGCATATCAAAGCAATGTGATGCCTTGCCGCTATGACAAAATGTGCCTCTGAATGACTACCTCTAGGGCTTCATCCTAGAAACAAAACATAGAGAAGATAAGAAAACAACCACACAACATGAGATAAGATAAAACTACTAGTTGTGAGGGCATTGGAAGTGCCACAAGTATTGGGCTAGTTGCAAGAGCTTATAGTGCCAAAGTAGGAAGGTCAGTGTAGACACTAGAGCTAGAAGGCTGCAAAAGCTCCAGTAGTCATATTGGAAGCAAGCACTTCAAGGAGGCCAGCAAGGAAACCTATGGTGATGGTGTTGTAGGTGCTTGAGACTCCAAACCAAGGATAGGAACTTGAAAATATAGCAAAATGGTAGGGATCCAAGTTGTTGGATGTGCTTCCAAGCTTGGGTAATGGTAAGGGTTGGAGGATGGCAACATTGTGGTTGGGTCACAGTACTATTGGGACTCTAGTGGATGATGTTGATGGTGAGAGCTCTAACCAATAATGAAATACCTAAGCTCGGTAAGAATATTTGCATGGCATGGGGGCAATATGACTAGTGATGGTGGAGCTAGCTCTAGAAGGTTAGCAAAATGCTTCAGGGCATCTTCAGAGGATCAGCAAAATGCCAAGGGAAATGATGCTACAAATGTTCTAAATGCCTCTTTCTTGATGACATGAATTCTATTCTAGAACTACAAGGCTTTGCCCTACCCTACCCTACCTAGGAGTTGTGGGTAGATGATGAAAAATCAAAAGTATTCATGCTTGCTTGTTCACAGAACTATGCATGTTGAGCTACGTGTGCTGAATTGCAAACCTAGTTTAAGGTCCTGGTAGACCACATGATGTGCTAGTTTAAGGTCGTAGTAGACCATGATGTGCTAGTTTAACATCATAGCAAACAATGGATGTTGTGCCAATTTATTTTTTTAGTGGACCATGTTGTGGATGCTAGTTTAGTGTCAAGGATAGTGGTGCACTAGTTTATAGTCATAGTGAACAACTGTGCCAATTTAACATCGTAGTAAATGCTCTATGCTAGTTTAATGTCATAGTAGATGAGCTATGGATGCCAGTTTAACATCATATCCTAAGGACATCTATGCCAATTTAACATCACAGTGGACACTCTATGCCAGTTTAACATCATAGAAAATATTGTGTGCCAGTTTAACATCATAGTAGATGCTTTGTGGATGCCAGTTTAACATCATAGCCCAAGGACATTTTTTGCTAGTTTAACATCATAGTAGATTCTTTCTTACCTTGGTTTGTCATTAATGTGATACTATGTACAAGGCATAGTATGACTTCAAGTACAAATGGTTAACCAGATTGGAAAATTCGTTGCCATCTAGATTAGAAAGCTTGAATGCTCCATTATCATAGGCCTTGGTGATAGAAAAGGCCCTTCCTAGTGGGCTAAGAATTTATACATTAGTTCACAAATGGCATTAAGGACTAAGTCCCCCCTCCTGATTAGGGATTGATGCTAATTATGCTAGTGCTTTTGCCATTTCTTCTCTTGGTACCATTCAATGCAATCAAGCATCTACATGAGCTCCTCCTCTATAGAGTCGAGGTCAATGGTTCTCAACTTGTCATTTTGAACCTCATTAATGAAGCTCAAGGCTATCACATGGAGTGATGGGACCTACAATTCAAGAGGTAAAATGTCTTTAGACCCATACACAAGGCTATATGGCATCTTACCAATTGTTGTTTTATGCATGGTATGGTAGGCCCATTGTGCATAGACTGGTTGTTCATGCCATCATTGTTTGCTACTACTAAGCATCTTCTTCAAAAGATTGATGAAAATTATTTTTATCCTATTCTTTGCCATTTACCTATTGGTAGTATGGTAATGAGAAGGAATCCTTGATGCCTAGGTGTTTGCAGATGGCTTTGCTCTTTACATTCCTAAAATGTGGCCCGTTGTCTATGACTATAGTCATGGGTAGATCAAATTGGGTTACTATGTTGTCAAGGATGAATTTGCAATCCTATTACGATGTTTTATTCATAAGGGAGATAGCTTCAAACCATTTGGTAAAGTATTCGATTTTAGTTATGATGAAGCTATGTCCTACATAGGACTTAGGTGTGATGGACCCTATGATATCCAACCCCCAATGTTGGAACGACCATGTGATTTGTGTTGTGTGTAGTTCAGTGGGTGGCATGTGCATTAAGCTGCCATACCATTGATACACATCACATGTATTAACCTTGGAAATGCAATTGTGCTCCATGTAAGGCCAATAGTAGCCTAAGCATCTAATTTTCAATGTTGTTGTCCTGGGTGCTATGTGGCCTTCATATAGTCTCTCATGAACTTGATTCACGATCATTTGCACTTCACTATTGCTAACATTCTACTATAGAAGTATGCTATTGTAGGATCTGAAAAAAGCATTCTATCACCTACAATGACATACTACTATGACCATTTTTGCATTGCATCCTTTTGGGTACTGGTTAGATGTTGTGGATGCTCACGTTGTTGAAGGTACACCTTAATTTCATAGTACCATTCTTGTGCATGAGATATGATTATTGTGGTTATTGATGCAATGTTAGTTACTTATGTAATAAGTTTAGTGCAATATGTTATTAAAGTCGTCAGGGCATGAAACATGTTATGTTCAATGCTTAAGGCTAGTGTGGGTAATGCATCAGCAATGGCGTTCTCATTGTGAGGGATGTGCTGGATATCTATAGTTACAAATCGTTAGAGAAAGTGCTTTGTCAAGTCATAATAAGATTTTAAATGTTGTGATTTAAAAGCATAAGCCTCTGTAACTTGGTTGATGACTAACTACAAATTGCCTTAAATTGCTATGTTATATATTCCTAGGCCATGAGGTGCTATAAGACCTTTGAGGAGACCCTTGTACTCTACTACATTTTTTGTGCAAGGAAATGCAAAGTGATATGCAAAGGGTTGGATATCCCCAAAGGGAAGTGTGATGATAGTAGTGGCACTACCCCCTTGAGAGGTTGAAGCACCATTGAAGTATAAAATTACCTCAAAGTTGGTAGGCACTTGGCTTATACTGCTAACATGCTTATCTAGGAATTTTAGGTCGATTGTTGCTTGATCATTCATTGCTGAAGCTATTAGTTGTGTGGCTATTTATTGACCTTTGGTTGATTCTTGAACTATGTAATGTAGGTCAAAATCCATGGTTATATCTTTTCAGTATGCAATTTGAGTACTTTTGTAGATGTTCATTGTGATTGCCCAAAGTACATTACTTTTGTAGATGATGTTTACCTAGCTACAAAAAATATAATGCTTCGACTTCTTAAGCTCAAAGACTAAGGTGAGGTATTTCTTTTCCACATCATTATATTTTTCTTCATGAGTCACTAACACATGTCTTAGGTAGTATACAGGAACCTCTAAGCCATTGTCTTTCTTTTGGAAAAGTTGAGAAGTAATGGATGGATGAAAAGTTGCAAGGTAGATGCAAAAAGGTTTATCTTCTTGTATAGGGTAGACTGTTGGAAGCTGAGTTAGCTTCTATTTAAGGTTTTTAAATGCCTCTTGGCATTGATTTTTCTACTTGAAGTGGACTCCCTTTTTGAGAAAATGTTACATTTACTGCAGCTTATGAGTCAATCATACAATAAACCAACGTATGAATTGCAATTTTCCTTGTGACCCACATAGCTCCTTAAGGTTAGTTGGTAGTGCTAAGTTAATGATGGTCTTAACCTTATTGAGGTCTACTATGAAAGCTAGCATGTGACCTATTTTGACATTGAAGACACACTTCTTAAGATTAAACCTAAGGTTATGTCTAAGGCAATGTTTGAGTACATGGTCTAAGTCATCTACATGGCCATGTGCCATCTTGGACTTAACTACTATGTCATAAATGTAGTCATTAAGAAAAATGTACCCTAGGGGGTTATGAAGCTCATACTAAGTTGGTGCCTCAATTTTATTTGAATTTGGTTGTATTCATAGAACCCATCCATGAAGGACAACAAGGCATGACCAATTGTAGTATCAACTACTTGGTCGATGCTAGGCAACAAAAAATTATCTTTGATGGCTGCCTTGTTCAGGTCCCAGAAGTCTATGTAGATGCATATTCTTCTATTTTTCTTAGGTACAACTATGATGTTGGAAACCCAATCTACATAGTCAACTACCTAGATGAAACCATCCTTGTAGATTTTAGTCATTTCATCATGGACTACCAACACCACCTCAGGCCTAACCTTGCAAGCTTTCTGCTTAATTGGTTTTATGCAAGGATCAATGACTATATTATGGTATACTATGCAAGGATCTAGGCCTAGAATGTCTTTGTAGGATCATGCAAATGACTTAATGTTATTGTTGAGAACTTTGATGATGCTTTGGGTGTGCTAAAGCTCTAACAAGGAATTGATTTTTAGTGACTTCACCTCATCACTGAGTGTTGTTACAGGGACTTTGATGAGGGGATCCTTAATGAAATCACCTACCCCTATGGTCAAGCTAGATGGTCAAGCTAACCTAGCGGTGCTTCTATGAATATTACGTAGTCATCATGAGCCATAGGCTCAAGGTCTAGGCATTGGGCATCAATGCATTAGATGAGATCACCATGAGGTCCAGTGAGGACAAGAGGTGAACAAAGATGCTCATATGTGCTCATGTTATAATCATGTGACATATCCTACAAAATAATAAGAAATAATGTCAAGCTACACCTATGTTAATAGATCACAATGCATAAAATAAGGAAAGAAATGCAATAATAAATTGCCTAAATGTGCAAGAGTGGACGTTAGAAAAGTAAATATATTAGTTGATTTTAAGCCTTACTAGGCCATAGCGTTGCCAATTTAAGATCATAGAGGACCATCATTTTCCAGTTTAAGGTCTTAGAAGATCATCATTTGCCAGTTTAGGGTCTTAGCATAGCATCGTTTGTGCAAGATGCATTGGTTTAGGTAGGGTAGAGAGTATCTAGAACATGGAATTGGGTTGAGCATTTGTTGGGCAACCAAAAAAATTTTAGAAAATTTTCTAAATCTAGAAATCATTAGAAAAAATTTAGAAATTTTTCTAATTTGGCTACTACACTCACCCCTTGTTACACTCACCCTCTTACTACACTCCTCAAGAACCTAGGAAAATTTGCCAAAGTGTTGATGCACTAGTGCAGTAGGTGACACATTTAATTAACCTAGGATGGTATATATGCATGATTCACTAAGGGGTAAACTGTCATTTTATAAAGTGAAAATTAGAAATTATGGAGTATAGCATGGTCAAAGCAAGGTGTGGAGCCCATGGCATAGCAAAAAGAGTGAAGTGCCAGAGTATAGCACCCAAGCATGGTGCTAGGATGACATGCCATAGTAACCATCAATACCCCACACTCACCACCATGAAAGAGGGAAGATGAATCCTAGAACACCTACTATGGGCTCAAGTGGAAGAGAGGAGAGCACCACTAACTACAAGGCACATCTGCTATGCTTACCTCCTTGCAATGTTTTTTCTTTGCATTTTTTCTTCCTTTGTCTAGTGCTGAGGTTTGTGTTTTGGGGTAGCCTACCTTGGTAGGGCCCACCATGACCTTGGCTACCTTGGAGGCCATGGTTAAAGAGAGAATTTGTGTGCACAGCTTGTGGGTCTATGTAAGAATTTTGTTTTGGTTTTGCATTTGTGTCAAATGGGACAAGGGGTAATGTGTAAGCTATAGGGGTTTGATTCTTCTTGAGGTATCATTTTGAGGCAAAGCAAGGAGGGTTTATTGTGTAAATCTTGATTTACCTTGAGGGTTGCAGTGCATAGGGCAAGGAAGAAGGGAAAAAATGAGGATTTTTTCCTCATTTATGTGGTTGTGGCACATTGGGAAAAGCAAGGTTTTTTTCTTTTATGTGTAGTTGCATGGGGTAAGTAACCCTTGGTCTTAGGCTATGGCTACTAAGAATTGCCGTTGGTGAGGTGAGAGTGACATCTTTGTGAAATATAGGGCTCGACTGATGGACTATTATAATTTTATGCTTTCCTCATTTTGTCTCTTATTCTCAAAAGTTGTGGCATGTGAGAAGGAGGAGGGGCAAAAAATGAGGGCATTAAGGACAACGATGGATATGTGGTAGAGGGTTCATCCTCTACCACACTTTTATTCTTTGCATACGTATGGATGAGTGTAGTGCATGGATGAGTGAGGTAGGAGGAGGACAAGGATAGAATAATGTAGGGAGCAAGGATATGTGGGAGTGCCAAGGGATGAATCTAGGGTGAGCGCAAAGGGGAGGGCTAGGCATTAGGGTATAGGAAATGTGCAAGGAAAGTCGTAGGGGCAAGAAAAGGCCCAACAATGTGGCCATAGGGATAACAACTACATTGAGGGGATAAATGGGGCTAGGTGGATCACTAAGGCTATAGCCATGGTGAACATCCTAGCATGTGCCATTTGCACATGATGGTGCTAGATGGTGTGGTGAAGGGGGCTAGGATGCCTAGGACGATGGAGTGGTGCGGTAGTGGAAGTAGCACTTAGGTAAAATATCATCCTTTGAAAGCTACACTCCTTAGGGAGTGTAGCTAGCACTTAGGAAAAATTAGCCAATTTCTAAATGCATTGGGGCATTATGCTTTCAATAGTTAGAGTTTTTTTATTTTTTGTTAATTTACATGGGTCACGTTCTTGGAGAGGGACAACCCAAAGTTAGAAATATTTTTCTTTTTTTTCTGAGTACCCCATGCTATGCTACCCAGTGTTTTTGAATTTTTTTTTGCTAAGTATAGAAATGAAATGCCAAACATAAAAAATGCTAAGTGTAAGGGTGCTGAGTATGAGAATGGCTCATGCAAAACAACATGTATGAGAGCTTTTTTATAATGCCAAACTCGTAAACTAGATGTGCAAAACTACTCAACAAATGCAAACCAAGATAAAGTAAACCATGTGAATTTAAAATTTTTTTGGTGATATGTTAATACTATAGCCTAATGAGTACTAGGTGCATCAAATGTGTATTGATGTCCTATAATCATGGGGCACCATGGGGGACCCTAAGGATATATTTCTAAGTTATGCCATTTTGGGTAAAATTTGCTAATTTTTGCTAAGTGTAAGTTAATATTTTATGCCAAAATGCAATCTATTATGTGCTAATGCTATGTTCACTTATTATCTTACAGTTGTAGAGTGCTATTGAAGCTTACTTAGTTGTCATGAAGCTCATCAACATTCTATCCTACATCAGTGAGCCTATGCCTAACACGCTTGCACCTGATATGAAGTTAGGTCATTAAGCAGTGTGGTTTTAGCTAGGGGAATCCAAATTCCTAGCTTACCTACTACAATACTTTAGTGTGATCATGTGGTCACACATGGCAGCAGAAGCTAAAAGCACTATCACTGAGATGTTATTGGCTAGGGAAAACTACGATATACTAAGATTCATATCCAATGAGCCCATGACTAGTGGTGATCGAGTAGGTGGCCTAAGACTAGGTCCTAGGAGCATTTTTCCGTTAGCCAAGATTTGGAGAATGCTAGAGTTATCTTGTTATAATAAGAGAAATACCCTCTTCATTTCCATGTGCATGCATATAGTCTTGCAGAACCCACCTGGGACTATATATTATGCTGAAGGGTAAGTGCTCTTGCTTTTCATTATGTCTCATTATTATTGGCCATCCTAGCTTTGTCAACTACTAACTATGGATGTCTAATGCCAGGTTTAAAGTTGATGATGAGGGACTCAATGATGAGAGAGGGGATCTTACTTTGACCCATACCATGCTAGAGGTATTTTCCTCTAGTCCAAGCTTTCAAGAGGCCATTATTAAATAGGTGGAAAAATACTTAGAGAACTACCCCCCCTTGGTACTTGGAAGGCATTTGAGAAATATTGGACCTATGATTGGCTTGATGAGGGATGGGCTAGTGGTAAGCTAATCTTTGGAGAGCTTGTTGTGCCACCACCTCCATCATGCACACTATTCATTTCACATGGATGTTTGTTATGTTGACTTAAATTTTATTGCTTATTCTCATGCACTTGTTGGTTGCATGATGCCAACATTGCATTTGCCTACGTTACAACTATTGTTACTTTAAGAGAGGTGACAATGGTTGCCATTGGCCATAGTGAGGCCACCCTCATTATCAAGTATGGTAATGTAAAGAGGGCACAAAAGTGGCTATGTAATTAAGCCTTAGAGGCTTTGAGTGGTCAATTTACACATTTTGGGTTGATGGACCTTTTCGTGGCCCTCAACCTAAGCACTCTAGTGGTTGAGATGGTGACTATCGTTGACTCATTTATTTGTAATGCCTATTTCTTTATCATTAATGTGCATGAAGTGAGTGTAGTGTTGGTCCTTAGTAATGCTTTCTTCACTTACTTCTTTGCCTTCCCTCTAAGGACCTAGAGGTGGACTAGAGGAAATACATCAAAGAGTGGCTAGGAACCACTCGCTCGCATAAAGGCATCGTAGTTAGTGATGTGCGTGTGCCTGAGATCTAGAGGCTTTACCATATTTTTCATTTCTATGCATTTCCTAAGCTACTATCCTAAGGAAAGGTCCTTGGGGTCGAGCAAGTGTAGATGATATCAAAGGTCATAGAGGAGGGCACTGGGTTTAACTAGGCCTCCTCTATCATCGTCGTAGTATAGGTAGAGATTACTAGGCTTCGCCACAACATCCATGTAAGGTCTCACTTTCACTTATCATTCTTTGTAGCCTATATGCAAAGGCTTACAGAGTTCTTGGTGATCAGGGATATAAGGAGTTGGGTTGTGTAGGATTATGAGTATCTATCCAAGCCATTGGTTAAGCACTTGTTTGCTACTACTTGTGCACAAGACCCTCTAGAGGGGATAGAGGAGTCATATTCAGTTATGATGAAGGCACATCTAGGAAGGTTAGAGTCATATTATTCCCATGAGAGCATGAGTGAGTGTCCACCAACTATTTTTTGGGATGAGAACAAGGTTGAGTGATACATTGCGAAGAAAGTGGGGTCCTCCAAGGAAAAAATTAAAAGGTCAAGGCTAACACAAGATAATCCCTCTATAGTTGGACAAGTAGGCATCAAAAAAGTCTGGCTCAAGATACCCACACTTCATTTAGTGGTTGTAGGTTAGTGTACATCATAGATGCATTTAGATTATTTTCTTTTTATATATATATTATGCTAATACTACTATGCTATGATTGTGAGCCAGGAAAGAGGGCTCCTAAGAAAGAAGTGGTGGTGATAGCAGAGGAAACAAACATGATCCCTCCTCAAGCTGAAGAGGAGGTAGCATGTAGGGAGGAGCCACTGGAGGCCCTAGAGATCTCCCAATATTTTGATGCAAAGGGGTTGTTCCACCATGAGGGTGACTTCATAAACCTCTTTGATGATGTGTAGCTAGGAGATCCACTTGTGCTAACATCTAAGGGCTTGCTCGTTGAGCACTTTGTGTTACCATCTATCCTTACCCATTGCTCTTAAGCCTTTAACTACTCAGTTATCACTATTGTAGAGACCAAAAATGTCAACGGCTAGAAAACAATGAGGGATCAGTGGGCATGACAATTTCGACCCCATACCTGCGAGAGGGCCATGCTGGGTGTGTGTGGACACGGGGCACCCTTAACGATCTTGTCGATTAGACAAGGAGTTATGTCAGCATCAATGTAGCCTTTTGCAACATGTACCTTTGAGATAGAATGGAAATGTGAAATGATGCTTGAAAGTAAATAAAGCAAAAAATGCGACAATAATCTGAAGTAATGCTTGAAAGTGAATAAAATAGAAAAATTAATGCAAATGGGACAGTAGGCAAGAAATAAAGTAAAGTGTAGTTAGAAACATGCACTACTCTAAAGCTACAGACTTGCTCTATTAAGATGGATACAGTTGGTTGCACAGCATGATGAAATGCAGAGATCCTGAGAGTAACCAAGACATGCAGAGCAAAACAGACTATGCTTGGGCATGGACTTAGGTGTTGGTAATGTAGGAATTCTACCAAGGTGGTAGAAGAAGGGTGGAACAAAGTGTCCGCTGAAAATGCTAACTGTTTGCAATGTCAAACAGAGAGCTCACAATGCTCAATGTTACAATGCTAGAGAGGACAGAAGTTCTCAGAATTCAAAAAGTTCTCACCCCTTGAATGCTATTCTTTTCAAAATGTCAGCCGTCCTCTTTTGAATGTTGTTTTCCGGGGTATTTATAGAACTAGAGGGAACACATTGACTTGTTGGTGCCACTCGCACCATGTATGACCATTGGACCTACAAGATCGTTGTAATGCGAACTTGTCATGCAATAATTATGAGCCTGCCATGCTGTAATTGTGTCATCATTGTCTGGAGATATTCACCAACGGTCCAATTAGGTGAGGTGCATTGATGTCACGCAACTACCCGCATGCCTTGCTATTCTTTGTAGCGTAACATGCTTGGCATTGCATAGCATCTTGTTGTGTGTTCTCCTACATGTTGTATGCTTGCTACACTATGCTATGATACATAGCATAGCATAGCGTAGCAACTGGCCTTAATCATGAAAGTTTTCCCAATTTTCAAACTTCATCTTCTGCAATGTAAGTATTACAAACTTCATTGATTCTACCCTTCGAGTTGCCTTCTATCCCTTCTACAGGATTGCTACGCCTCGCTGTGCCATGTAGCTCAGCATAGCGTAGCAGCAAACATGGTTGGCTACTTCTTCAAAGAAAGGAACATCATTGCAGAACTTGAAAATGGGCAAGGGAAATGGTGGTGAAGCCGTTGCCATGCTATGCTACATAGCGTAGCATTGCACTTCTTTCTACCATTATCCTCTGAAGTTTTCTACATTACGAGGCATAGCGTAGTAGAATTCATGACTTAGAAAAGTTACTGAAGTATTTTTTGCTCATACAGAGTGCTGCTACCAATTTCGCAAACTGCTTCTGAGCAGGTTGTCAGCTGGTCAGGCTACATTGGTGGATAGGCAGGATGACACAGAACGTTTCCATGCTAAAAGTAGAAAATTTTCTGAACTGGCCAACTTGAACTCAGAACATTCTCCTCCTGATGAACTATCATAGTACTGCATGGACTACAAGAGCCTAGTGAAGAAAGGATGATCCCGCATTTTTTAGGGTGTTTCATTGGCCCCTATTTGTTGACATTTGGAGAACAGGCTCAATGGACATCGCCAAAGAATATGAAACACCATAGTAGGCGAAACGCTAAGGTTGTCACTTGGTGAGTGTTGAGATGTTGCTTGGCCACACTTGAGAGTGTTGCATTGGTTTTGTAGAGGTTAAGGTAGAGAGCAAAGATGATGTTTAGTAGAGTCCCTTGTTAGAGTTCTTTGAGAGGCTCGTTTGCATTTTCATCTTTGGTTGGCATTTTTCTCCAACCTCCTGTAGGCAGGTGCCCCCTTCATAGGATGAGTTGTGTTACATTCGTGAAGGGTTTTGACTTGCCTATAGAAACCTTCCATATAGCGAGTTGTGTTAGGCACATGCTGGAGTTTGCACTCTCAAATAGCCATGTTAGTTGAGGCACTCACTTTGTGACACTATAGCATTTGCTTCTGTAGCGAGATGTGTTTGCGGGGACAAGGTCTTGTTGGCCGCTGGAATTGTTGTTACTCTTGGGCACCGTCACTAGTGTGAGATGCCCAAAGTAGAAAGGCCAGTAGCGGCCTTGGTAGTGCCAACACGGAGGAGCTGGCCTTGATGGTACTAAGAGCTATTGTGGATGCAGATGCTTTAGAACCCCTGCTAGGGGTTTGCATTCCTAGTTCAGCTATGGGATCAATTGGCACATAGCTAATGTCATGCAAGCCCAGACATTGGCAGGGAGTTGGAGAAACAATATTGTGGCTAGGCCATAATACTGTCAGAACTCCAAATGCGGGAGCTAACCCAAGAACTACCGTCAAGGTGATGGACCATGGCAATGGTAGTTTCGGAGGGTTAGTGTGATGCCATACGGCATATTCGGAGAGTTAGCATGATGCCAAGGGTGGCAGCACCGCATATGTTCCAGATCATGTTCTCAGTGTGTTGTGAATGGCATTCTAGAGCTACAACATCCCACCCACTCATTAGCATCGCGCCCACTCGTTCAGTGTGTATCTGGTGCTGGTGCATGCTGGCAAAGCGATGCAAACCCAGTTTAAGGTCTTGGTAGACCGTGTGCTGGTTTAAGGTCCCAACATACCATACATGCCATTTTATCATCATAGTGGATGTGCAACACCAGTTTATAGTCATAGTGGACTAACAGTGCCAATTTTACATCGTAGCGGATGTGCAACAACATTTTATAGTCATAGTGGACTAACAGTGCTAATTCTTCATCATAGCGGATGGTTGTCGCCATTTTAACATCATGGCAGATGTTGCTCGATGCTGCTAGTTTATCTTCATTGTGGACGCTACTTGGTGTGATTGACAGTTTATCATCATAGTGGATGGTGCTTGTTGTTGTCATTGCTTCAGACGTAGTACGACTTGAGATACGAGTGATTCACTGGGTTGGTGAACTCATTGCCATCCATGTCTACCAATTTGAAGGCTCCATTTTTGAAGGCTTTAGTGACCATGTGAGGACCTTCCCAGTTGGCTTAGAATTTTCTCACGTGCTCATGGACGGCCTTGAGGATAAGGTCTCCCTTCTACACTAGTTGTCGATGCAGGTTTGCTCGATGCTTCTACTATTGTTTGCTCTCATAGTGCTCGATTCGTCTTAGTGTCTACACACATTCCTCATCCACTGAGTTGAGGTTGATGGTTCATGATTCGTTGTTCTAGGCTTCGCTCACGACATCAAACAAGATCATCCGAAGTGAGCGTTCCTACAACTCAAGAGGCAATACAGCTTCATATCCGTAAATGAGACTGTAAGGGGTCTTACTTGTCACAGTTCTGCAAGTCATTCGGTAGGCCTAGAGAACGTAGAGGATCTACTTATGTCACCGCCTCTTGTTGTTGTTGAGCATCTGCTTTAGCAAGTTGATGATGGACTTATTTGTAGCTTTCGCCTACCCATTTGCCTGTGGATAATAAGGGGAAGAAAATGATTGTTTAATGCCTACGTTGCTACAAAATTTTTGGGTTTCTGTTCTACTAAATTGTGGTCCATTGTTGGTCACAATAGTCATTGGAAGCCCAAACCTAGTTACGATGTTATCAAGGATGAAACGACAGATTTGTTGAGACATTGTCTTCCTCAAGGGAATAGCTTCTACCCACTTGGTAAAATACTCTATGGTGGTGGTAATGAAGCTATGCCCCATAGAAGACTTAGGAATAATAGGCCCTATGAGGTTTAATCCCCATCGTTGGAAGGGCCACATGATTTGTGTTAGGTGTAGGTCTGTAGGTGCTACGTGTATGAGATTTGCGTATCTTTGGCATGTATTGCACACCTTGACTTTCAACAGGCAGTCACGCTCCATGTAGGGCTAGTAGTACCCTAGGCATCTGATTTTCATGGCCATAGCCCTGGGTGCTATATGTCCACCACACAGCCCTTCATGGATCTCATTAACTACCTTTTGCGCTTTCTCATCACCCATGCATGCTAGCAATATCCCATCATAGGATCATCGGCACAGGGCATCATTTTCCATAAGCACATATTTTCGAGCACACTTACGGATTGCATCTCTCTGGGAAGATGTCAATCCACCTGGGGGTTCACTGTGCTGTAGATAAGCTTTAATGTTGGCATACCACTCCAAGGCATCCGTAATGCTGACAAAGGCTACGTGTTCTGCCTGAGTGATAGGCTCTATGCATTCTATGATTGTGGTTGGCAGGTTTTCCAAGGAATGCGATGGGATGTTTAATGCAAGGGTAGCTAGGCATCTGCTATAGTGTTCTCATTGTGTGACACATGTTACACATCAGTGGTTGCAAATTGCTTAAGTAGGGTTTTTGGTAGGTCATAGTAGGGTTGTCGGTGCGTAGCCTTGTAGGTGTAAACTTCAGTGATTTGATTCACGGCTAGTTGTGAATCTCTCTAGATTTCTAGGTGTTGTATGCGTAGTGCTCAGGTAGTTAACAAGCCTCTAAGTAGCCCCTCGTATTTTACCATGTTGTTGGTGCAAGGGAACATGAAACGATAAGTGGATGGGTGCACTTCCCTAGAGGGGAATGTGATCGTGGAGGTGGCTCTACTTCATCACGTGGTTGAGGCACCATCAAAGTGTAAAGTGACATGGAAATGTGATGGGACTATGGTGACATTGCTAACATATTCATTTAGGAACTTGGGGTCTATGGTTGCCTCGTCATCAACTGGCGAGCCCATGAGTTGGATCGCTATGGCTTGACCCTTCATCGATGATTGACTTACATAACATAGGTCAAATTCCATGGTCATTGCTTTCCATCAGGCTATCCTGCTACTTTTGTATAGGTTGCAGGTGATAGCCTAGAGTATATTGCTTTTGCAAATGATGTTGGTTGTATGGTGGAATAGGTAATGCCACCATTTCTTTAGTGCAAAAGCTAGGGCTAGGCAGTTCCTCTCCACTTCTTTGTACTTTGTCTCGTATGCTACTAGTGAATGGCTTAGGTAGTACATTGGTATCTTAGAACTGTCATCTTGCTTCTAACATACCAATGCCACTATGGAAGTGTTGGAGGTGGCAAGGTATATGAAGAAAGGCTTGTTCCTTTGTGTCAGGTGCACCGTTGGGAGGTGCAAAAGCTCCTTCTTCAAGTCATCGAAGGCTTGTTTACACTGGGTTGTCCACTTGAAGTCAACCCCCTTCTTTAAAAGATGTTGCATGGGGTGTAACTTGTTAGTCAACCTGTCTATAAACCTTATAATGAATTGCACTCTAACTTGTAAACCACGTAACTCTTTAAGGTTTGTGGGAGGTGCTAGCTTGACAATGGCTTTGACTTTGTCGGGGTCCACCCATATTCCGGCCTCTGATACTTTGAACCCTAACATGCATCTTGTTTTCACCCTGAAGATGCACTTCTTAGGATTGAGGTGTAGGTCGTGAATTTAGCAACATTTGAGGACTACACCCATATTGTGTGGATGATCAGCTGCCTCCTTGGACTTAACTGCTATGTCATCTACATAGTCGTTTAATGTTTCTAAGATGTAGTCACTAAAAATATAAGTCATGGCTCACTGGTAGGTTTCTCCAGCATTCTTGAGCCCAAATGGCATCATGGTATAGCAGAAGGTCCCCCATGGGGTCATGAAGGTTGTTGATAGTTGGTGCTCTGGGTTAATGTGGATTTAGTTGTATCCACAGAAACCATCCATGAAGGATAACAGAGCATGACCAGCCATGCTGTCAATGAGCTGATCAATGCTCAGGAGTGGGAAGTTGTCTTTGATCATTACCTTGTTCAAGTCTTGGAAGTCTATACAGATCCGTATCCCTCCCGTTTTCTTCAAAACTACAATGATGTTGGACACCCACTATGAATAGTCAACCACACGGATTGGTATAGCTTAGTGATTTTATTTCTCATAGCTAGTGCAATTTCTGGCTTAACTTTGTGAGATTTTTGCTTAATTGTCTTTACGTGGGTGTCTAGGATGATGTTGTGCTAAATCAGCCATGGGTCTAGACCTGGCATATCACTATATGACCATGCAAAGACATCAATGTTGTCTTGCAACACTTTAGCTATATTTTTGTGCGTTTGTGTGTCTAAGAGGGAGCTGAGTTTCAATGTTTTCACCTCCCCCTTTGACATGGTCACAGGTGTCTCCACAAGAGGGTCCTCAGTTACATCCCCTACCTCTAAGTCTAGGGCTTGGACCAGGTGCCTGGGCCAATCTAGGGATGCTTCTAAGGCTTCTACAGTGCTAGTCATAGTCAACCCCCAGTCAATCATGTCAGGGTTCAACTATCTCGCGAGCTTTCCCTATGGCCCTGCTAATTTCAAAGGCATGGAAAGGTCACGATGGATTCCCATCTCTCACTTGACCTGCCATTATAAGATGAAAGCTTGGTTAAGGGATGTTAGAGAGTGTGTGGAATGAAAATCTGCAAAGCAACGCCAAGATGCAACTTGCTAAGTGTGGCAATGTAAATATTGAAAGTTTGCTAGTTTAAGGTCGTGGCGGACTGCCAAGGCACAAGAGTGAAAAATTGCTAAAGGTATAAAATTGTTGTTCTAAAGTGTGAAGCTGTGTAACTGTTGCTATGCAGATGCCAAATTGCTAGTTTAGTGTCATTTTGGACTACCATATTGCAACATGCAAGATCTTGATATGCAACATAATAGTACAAGAAAGTGCGGGTATGAGAAGTATTGAACTGCTAGTGTGAAAATGAAGACATGAAACTGCTAGCTTAAGCACAGAGGTATAGTACTTAGCAGACATTAGAGATAGATTACGCTAGATATCAATCAATGATCTGACCCAATAATGAAGCTACCAAGGAGATTATCGAGTAGAGGTTGTAGATGGATTTGCTCTGCTAAAAAAATTAGTAGTGGAAAAGCTTTAGCACCAAGATGTACAAGTGGGGGCATATGTAGAAGGATCACAAGTGCCACTACAAGTGTGAGTAGGACAGCTATTTGCAACAACTTAAGGACAAGTCTATGAAGGCCCATTGCATTAAGATGTTCATTGAGGTGATTGACAGGAGTTGGGCCTTTGAGCTATTTGTTCAACATACAATGGTTGGTGGCTACTTGAAGCGGGAGATTACCCTATCCTCAGGGAAGGCTTCTATGATCACCTTTTCTATGCAGCCTTTTGCATAGACCACCATGGATGAGGAAAAGACCCTTGTACATGTTGACTTTGGCAATGAGGATTGAACATGGTTATCAAGGTCGAGATCCTTCGATGCTTGGAGGAAGGCCTTAATAGATTGCCCCTAGAGTTTGATATAAGATCCTCTTAGGTTAGTTTTTCTTTTTTTTTATGCTTTTTATGTGCTAGTTTTGCATGTTGATTTTTTATTTTAGTGTTGCACTTGCTGATTAACTTGTTATTTTGTGTTACTTTTGAGTAGGCACCAGGCAATGCCACAGGCCCCAGTGAAATAGTAGAGGAGGAGGAAGAGGAGTCTCAACCCTTGCCAGACACCACTAGCTGAGTAGACCTAAAGTAGCCCTGTTGTTGAGAAATTTTGAACTTTGGCCATTTTTGTCACATGGTCATGCTATGTACTCCTATTGATGGAAATATGGTAAAAACTTGTACTTTTTACTAACTGTTTAATGCAGATAATGCAACTAGTTGATGTGATTAGGCCCCTTGTGGGCTCCATACTAGTTTAAGGTCATGGTAGAAGGGTTTTTGCTAGTTTAAGGCCATCTTGAGCGATAGAGATTGCTAGTTTAAGGCCATTTTAGGTTATGAATAAAAGGGAAAGTGTTGCTAGTTTTGGGCTATGGTGGGCCATGAGATGCTAGTTTAAAGCCATGGTGGACTATGTTATACTTTAAGGCCTTTTTGAGCCATGGTGATGTGAGAAGGGTTGCCAATTTAAGGCCATGGTAGGTTGTGTGCTAGTTTAAGGCCTTCTTGGGCCATGCTGATGCAAGCAAGGTTTCTAGTTTAAGGCCATGATGGGCTATGCACTAGTTTAATCCCTTTTTGAATCATGACAATGTGAGAATGGTTTCTAGTTTAAGGCCATGGAAAGCTATAAAGTGGGAGAAAAATATTGCCAATTTTAGGTCATAGTGGGCTATGAAGTGGGAGAAAAATATTACCAGTTTTAGGCTATAGTGGGTAGTGAAGCGGGAGAAAAATATTGCCAGTTTTAGGCTATAGTGGGCTATGAAGAGGGAGGAAAATATTGCCAATTTTAGGCTATAGTAAGCCATGAAGTGGGAGAAAAATATTACCAGTTTTAGGCCATAGTGGATCGTGAAAGTATATATATATATTTTTTGTGATTTTTAATTTTTTGAATTTTGTGTATTTAAATTTTTTTTCTTTAATGCATAAGAAAGATAAATGAAAATGCATAAGCAAGAAAAAACAAAAACATAACAAAGTAAATGGTGCAAAACATGGGAAACCATGTGAAATGCAATTACACAAGAAAAAGGCAAGTGGGGCATGTAGAGACTAGGGGTGGGTAGGCACCTAGCACATATTGGACTAAAAGTATACCTTAGTAATGTAGTTTCTTCCTAACCTAGTGTGTGCTACGAGGTGCATAGAGTCTAGCTAGCATAAGGTGATATTCACCTATACCTTCATCATTGATGCTAAAGGATAGTTCTACCCATAGAGCTTCCTTGAGGAGGGTATCATCCTTTTTTGGATTTTCAAATGAGTCTGCCAAATAGGGTTCACCCTTGTCCTCTTTAGATGAGTTTGCAAAATGAGGTTGATTTGTATCCTCTTTAGACAAGTTTGCTGGACAAGGTTGACCCTTGTCCTCCATGGGAAACATGTCATTAGGGAGCTCTACCTCTAATTCTTGGTTTTTGTCAATGTTGTTGGTTGCCAGAGGGATCGAACAATCACCATGTATGATTACTTCTCCACCTTTGTATGGCAGGTGGATCTCTTGGTGAATGGATGAGGAGATGGCCCATAATTAGGCTAGCCAAGGCCTTCCCAAAATTAGATTGAACCTAATCATCTCTTGATGATAATGAATTTGATCATAGTAGGGAATTTCTCTCCTACCATGAAAGCTATTATGACCATTCTCTTCATAACAAAATGTGACCCATTAAAGGAGTTGAGGCATGTTGTTTTTGTGGATTATATTTGATTGGTGAGATCACGCTTGTCAATGTTTGGGAATGGGATGACATTAGTCATTGACCTATCATTGATGTGTGCCTTGAAAATCTTGCATTGCCATATGTGGATGGTTATAAACATTACTGCAATGGTGACCTGACCCTTTTTAGCATTAACCTTGATTGCCTCATCAAAAAATGCTAGAGGTATTAAACCTAATTCTTGAAGTGAAGGAGAAAGCATCATAGTATGGATGGCTTTTTCATTTGCTAGGGTGTCCTCCTTGATAGGAATGAAGGCCAACATATGAACTAGTGCTTTGTGGTAAGCAAAGGAGGTCATCACAAAGTTGTACAAGCTCAAGGTTGAATTTTTTTCTTTTAGAGCCTACTTGACTTATGTCAATGCATCTAGAAAGTCCTTACCACTATCATTTTTCTTGTTATGCTTCATCTCCTTCATGTCATCCAAGAGATGGATCTTCCTAGGAGGGGATTTGGGCTTGGCTTATTTTGTCTACTGAAACACCACAAAATTCTAAGCTTAATACTTCTCCAACAAGAATCGAGCTAACTCATGATACTCCCCAGCATGACTAAAGCCTGAGGACCCCACAGACAGCTTCAAGCAGAGTCGAACTCAACAAGAAGTAGTTCCCTGGGATCCGCAGACGACCACAGTGACATATGGTATCAAACATGGCAACTTTGGAGCTCAAGATACTTAGTTCTCACTAAGTATGCAGTATGCAGCGTATACACCCAACGTACATGCCCAGCATACATTCCCAATGTATACGCCCAGCGTATACGCCTAGCATACATTCTCAGCGTATATGCCCAACATACATTCCCAGCATATACATCCAATGTATACGCCTAGTGTACATGCCTCACATATACACTCGGCATGTATGATTGATGTATACGCCCAACATGCAATCCTAAAGATGACATGGAAACTGCACTTCAGAGAAAGATCCTGTACAAAGCATCAACTCATAGCAACAGAGCAATTATCAAGTGTCATCATGAGCTCCAGAAAGATGAATTTTGGTCTCGACATCATGTACTTTAGAGTTCATACATTGAGCATGTGCATCCTGCACACCCAGCCTAGATGCTCAATGTATATGCCTGGCATGTGCATCCTGCATGCCTAGCATAGACGAACAGTGTGTACGCCCAACATATACACTCAACATGTACAATGTGTACGCCCAGTATACCAATCGAAGCTCTCCAAGACCATGTCAGATCAAGGTCAACGAAGCTGAACATCCACAGACAGCATTCTTATGACATCCGAATTCAAATCTGAAGGTTGAGCGACTTCTTTTGTTTTGATTAAGTCTGTATGCCAAGTTCACACGCCCAGCATGTATACGCTGGTGTACAGCAGTATACGCTGGTGTGCAGCATGCCATACACTTGTAAAATTTCATTCTTTTGCACTCGGTCAATGTGCCACATGTCACCTGACCTAAGAGTCCAACACTCCATAACCAATCATCCCCTCTCAGACCCGAGTCTAAAGTCTAAACTTGTATACAAACCCCAAATTTTCACTAGATTGAGGGGGGGGGACAATTTTCAGCAAACCAGAGACAAAAAA
Source organism: Gnetum montanum (assembly GCA_015680685.1). Classification (NCBI taxonomy): domain Eukaryota; kingdom Viridiplantae; phylum Streptophyta; class Gnetopsida; order Gnetales; family Gnetaceae; genus Gnetum; species Gnetum montanum. The sequence continues at coordinate 94,013 of MNCI01009146.1, read as the reverse complement.
AAAAAGAACCAGAGACATAGAAACACCAAGAGCCAAATAAAAACCTGTACACTGGACCAGCCCTACATGTTGAGCATACAGCCTTCATGTTGTGCCTGCAGTTTAAACCAGCACACAATCATCCCTACGCATCCACCGGGGCTCTTCGTTCTCCTTGTGTCAGATTCACAATTACGTTAGACCAGTGCATTGTAACTTTCAGTTTCACAATAATATTATTACATCTATTTTGCTAAGACTTGTTACATTTTTCTTTCATTCATTATTGCATGCTTATTGTTCACATTCTTGTACGTTTATGTTCCGTTTTACATTAGTTACGCTATTTACGTATAACCCAGCGTATAGTATATCGGTGTACGTTTGGGGAAATCCTTGCCTGATCCACATGCAGACCACTCAAGGTACTCTCTATACTATCTAAAATCATCAATCTCCAGCTGGAAAGAAATAGAGATCATGAGATCACAGGACACACACAGGAGACCCTACCTTCGTTTGAGGGCAAGATGGAATGAACAAAGGCAGAGTACCTTGAGTGATTCGCACGCAGATCAGACAAGGATTTTCTTGAACGTACACCGAAGTGTTATATGCTGGGTTATATGTAAACAACATAACAGGTGTAAATCATAGCATAAAAAGTGAAACTGATGCGAATAGAACGTAGACATAAACAAGCATAAACAGAATACATACAACAATTAATGCAAACTGTAAATGAGTTTAGGAAGAAAATGTAACAATGGCATTTCAAAATGAGAGTACAATGCACTAGTTTAACACAGTTGTGGCTAGGACACAAGGTAGACAAAATGCCCTAGTGAATGCAAGGGTGACTGTGGGCTGGTTCACACTGTAGGCACAGCGTAGAGGTTGTATGCTCAGTGTAACGGGTTTTCCAGGGTATAAGGTTTCTTGCTCTAGTTCTCAGCGTCTTTGCTCTCTGGTGCCCTCTAGAATTTGCCAACTGACCTCGATCTAGTAAAAATTTAGGCTTTTATACAGGTTGACACGTGACGTGTTGACTGGGTGCAAAAGCATAAGATTTACAAGTGTACAATATGTTACATTTGCTGGGCGTATACGCTGAGCGTATATGCTGTATTAGGTGAGCATAGAATCTAGGCGTATACATTGGGCATATACGTTGGATGTACTGGGCGTATGCGAACTTGGGCATGGATGTTGTGGGTGCTGGGCATATACGCTGATGTTGGCTTGGACGTATATGCCAGGCGTATACGCTGATGGTAGCTGGGCGTATACACTAGGGCATATACGCTGATGGTTGCTGCATTGTGCCAAATCATGCTCTATAGTGCTTCTTTCATGCTGTCTTTGAGGATTTCATGTCGGGCGTATACATCGGTTGTATTTGCTAAGCGTACATGTGAGGCGTGTACATTGGACATCTACACTAGGCATCTACGCTAGGCGTATACGCTAAGAATGTCAATCGTATACGCTGTGGATGTGAACTTGAGTGTATACACTGAAACTGCATACTTGATGAAAATTAAGTATTGTTGATCTCTGAAGTTGCCATGTTTGACACCAGATGTAGCCGTGGTCATCTGTGGGTCCCAGGGACCTGCTTCTTGTTGGAGAAATGCTAAGCTCAAAATTTTGTGTGTTTCACTCTACCTTCGTCCATTCCAACTTGCCCTCAAGCGAAGGTAGAGTCTTCTGTGCTTATCCGAGGATCTCTCAGTTTCTATTTTATTCTAGCCAGAGACTGACGATTTCGGACAGTATACAAAATGGTGCTAGAAGGAGGGCCTCAATTTTCTTAAACATATCGTGATCTCATAACCTAGTCTTCCCAGATTCACATCACATCGACACCAAACCCAGCTCTGAAATTCTCGAATCTACACCCCATTTTACAGAATTCCCAACATCTACATGCTGCTCAGTCTACGCTGTATGTTGTAGACTCTCTATCTACATTGCTTAGTATACCTATACGTTATACGTTGTAGACTCTGTCTACACTGCTCAGTATACCTGTACGCTATACACTGTAGACTCTTTGTCTATGCTATTCAGTATACCTGTACGCTGTATGCTGTGGACTCTATCTACGCTGCTCAATATACCTGTATGCTGTACCCTGTAGACTCTCTGCCTACACTGCTCAGTATACTTGTACGTTGTATGCTGTAGACACTTTGTCTACGCTGCTCAGTATACCTATACGTTGTACCTTGTAGACTCTCTGTCTACGCTACTCAGTAGACCTGTACATTGTACATTGTATACTCTCTATCTACACTACTCAGTATACTTGTACGTTGTACGTTGTAGACTCTCTATCTACGCTACTCAGTATACCTATATGCTGTACGCTATAGACTCTCTGTTTACGCTGCTCAGTATACCTGTATGCTCTACGCTGTCAACACTCTGTCTACGCTACTCAGTATACCTGTACGCTGTATGCTGTAGACTCTCTATCTACGCTGCTCAGTAGACATGTATGCTGTATGCTGTAGACTCTCTATCTATGCTGCTCAATATACCTGTACGTTGTATGCTATAGACTCTATCTACACTACTCAGTATACCTGTACGCTTCTCCGTATACGATGGTCATTGGAGCCTATATGCTGAGATCCAATCCATACGCTGTATGCTGCAAACTTAGGTGCATGCTCTGATAAGTATATCAATTTCATATCCCTTCCATTGTGCTATAATCACAATGATTCATCATGAATACTACAAACACCAACGCTTCAACCAAGACCATCACAAACATCGTAGGCACCATGGTCATTCAACAACCCGTAGTACAATGCACGGCGGGGCCTCGCCGGTCTCTCAAATTGCAAGGGAGGAACCCATTGTTTAACATTATAAATCAAGAGCAATACAATTTCATATGCATAAAAATACAAGCTAGCCTAGCCATGGATCAAACCAAAATGGAGGTTAAGATACAATACAAGCTCTTCCATAGGGGAGGACATGAGTTCATCCCTTCCCTCTATGATATCATCCCTCTCCTAGAGCATTACTCTGAGCTCATTTCATAACTCCTCCTACAAAGGAGTCAGTCTCTAGACCAACCTGTGGTAAATCCTCAATTGGAAGAGGAGGATGATTTCGTAGCTTAGTCCGAGCACAAAGATTCGTACCATACTCTTAGTCCACAAACCTATGCAAACCCGTTGATTCATCTAGCAACAGGGGAAGCTACATTCCTTCAACCATTTAAATTCACCCAAGAACAGATACCTTAACAGGAATCATTCATGCTTATCCATATTCCTCCTATAACTGATGTGCAACTCAACACACTTCCCCTTGCTATTCCCCCCGTTGCAACAGTATCCCCAATCTCGCAAATACAACCTCTTCAAAATAATGTATGAGTAACCTTCCCGCCCAGAGTGATCGGGATGCTACATGTGATACTGGCTTCTACATCCACTCATTATATCCTGCGGATCCAAACCCAAGGAGGCCCTTTCATCGCTGTAACTCAACAAGTTCAGAGTGCCCCTACACAAAGCGTGGTTGGGCAATGGGCAGTGATTGGTGTTCAACTCCATCAACTCCCTCACTATAACATACTGCCTCACATAGTTTTACTAGCTAACATCCCTCAAGGACAACCACAACAACAACAGCAACCCCTTTCCTACAATGTGCCGCCCTTAGTACCACCCACCACAAATATTCTGCAAACACAGCCTCCAACCACACAACTTTCTTCCTTCTAGCCCACTGTCCAACAATCTAACCTATATACTATACAACATCCTCAACCTACTATCTCACCTAGTGCCCAAGACTAGGTTGATGCCAAAAAGCTAATGCAGGAGCTAACTGATGAGGTCAAACGCCTCAAGACAGCCACCGGCGGAGAGCTCAAGGTAGTGGACTTCTATCATGATGACCCTATCAACTCTTCAGTTCCGCCTCTAACACTACCTAAGGGTGTTTCCTTACTCACGCTAACTAAGTACAATGGGAAGACAGACCCCAACACTCACCTTATAATGTTTAGACTAGAATGCATGCTACTCAGGAGTGGTCACATGCTATTCTGCGTGTGTTCCCCATGTCCCTTGCAGGGAGAGCAGTTGATTAGTATCGGGCCTTTCCACGAAACTCAATATCTTCTTTAGAAGATTTGTTATACCAATTCGTTACCAGGTTCAAGTATAGCTTAAAGCCTGAAGCAACACTTGACAGCCTCATATAGGTCAAGCAAGCACCTCTTGAACCTATCCAAAAATTCATCCAACGGTGGAGTGCTACTCTCAATGAGCTCCATAAGCCAATCCTAGAGACATATCTCCTCACCATCCTAAAAGGGGTTGTCAACGATTTTTTCAAGTCCAAACTATATTATCTCAATGCACACACTCTTAGTCAAGCATTTGTACAGATCAAGAACATAGAGGAGGCAGCCCAAAACAGCCATGACCCTGCATATTTAGCCTTTAGAAACCAATATAATAAGAAAGAAAAATACAAGGCTAAAACAACTATAGCTGCAATAGCAGAAACACAACAAGTAAATGTGGGACAACAAAGCAAACCTCTTGCTACCTCTACTAATTACTCTAAACCTACTCCTACGACCGCACTAGAATCATCCGCATCACAAAACCCTACACCAGGTCGTACAAGAAACTTTGAGAGGAAGGACCCCTCTCAATATACGTTGTTGCCCATGAAACCATCGTAGTTATTCGACCAACGCTTGAAGGCTAGACTGATGAAACATAAATAGTTGTCCCCCGTAGCGATCCAAAGACATGATTGGTTCTGTCAATTGATTCAGAACCCAAGCCTGGCAACCCCAGATGAGCCCCCGGTTCCAAAAGGCTTTAGAATGGATAATTTTTGTGATTATCATCAATGTAATGGGCACAGTACTGATTATTGTTTCATCCTAAAACAAGATATTCAACTGATGATCGATGGAGGTCAAATCACTTTTGATGAAGCCAACCCGGTCCAACCACAAAACTAGGCTATGGGCATATATAAAGATCCTCTAAATACCAAAGAAGTACCATATGTAATTAACACCATCTACTTTCATAACGAACCAGAAACACCTAAGATCAACACCATCCATTCCGATCATGAGCAGCAAATGCCTAAGAGACAATTTGTAGTGCACATTCCTCCCACTGTACAAACACCTATGCCTCAAACATCATACCCATCACAAAAACCTTATGTCATCCGAATACCCCCCACTGTAGCAACTTCTATTATACCACCACGTGAAAAACCATATGTGGTGCGTGTACCCCCCACCACCACTACCACAAACACACAATCACCTCCTACATGGCCCACTCCCTACGTAGTCTGAGTATCACTTGCTGTCGTAACTACGGAGGCACAACTTCCAGCTAAGCCAACTCCATATGTTGTTAGGATACCCAAACGTCCTGATGACCACCAATCCTCCACTCCACTAACACAGAATAAACTGATTTCCTATGTCATCAAGGTGCCTAGCCAGCCTGACACTCAACCACATTCAACTGTCCAACCGCAACCTCATCCTACTCCATACGTTGTATAGGTTCTGAAGCAACCTGAGGTTCCAAAACCAACTATACCCCCATGCCACACATGAGAGTGCCTGGCAGACAAGCTTACACGAGAACGCTGGGAGAAGGAACACCAATGACTACCCTTAGAACCTCCTAAACCTACCCCGCTAAATGCAATACCCATGACATCACCTAACAATAAATCAAACACAGGCTATGAGGGTGAATCATCCAGAAAGCATGATATGTCTAGATCCATGGTTGTGGATAAAAATGATAAACCAACTACGCATGAGATAAAACTGTTAGGCCCGATGGACCAAATAATTACTGACAAACATACGTCCAATAGTAGAAATTTAGCAACAGCTCTAACACAGGTCATGCAAGTGCTTAAACAAAAAAACACCTCATTAAGCTCATACGACCTGGTGTTAACCTCTCAAACCCATCGCAAATCTCTAGTGCGCATGTTGACATCCATCCTAGTAAGCGAAGACTTACCTCCAAATGAACCTTCAATTCATGCAGTAATGTACTTGCCTCAAGGATCAACTTCTAAGCCATTAGGTTTCCACAATGACAACATCAAAGTGGATGAGAAAATGGGAGAGGTGACAACTGCACCTATGTTCATAACGATATGAATAAATCAATTCAAGATACATAGAGTGCATGTAGATGATGGAGCCGCGACAAACATAGTACCTTATCCCATCATCGAACAATTAGGGCTTACGGAACTAATTAGACCAACCGCCCCCACGTGTTTGAAATCGTTCAGTGGATCACACGTAGTAGTGAAAGGCACAGTGACTTTGGACTTTATAGTAGGGGATCAATTCCCCACATCTACTAACTTTGTGGTCATTGATGAAATGCCAGGGTTCAATCTAATATTGGGAAGGCCTTGGTTAGCCCAACTGAAATCAGTCTCTTCCCCCATACACCAAGAGATTCACCTACCTTACGAAGGTGGCAAAATCATCATACACGGGGAGGCAGCTACACCTACCATCTCATCACATACAGATACAGATCAAGGCTCGGAGGTTAAGTTCGAAGAGCCTAAACAAGATGATACAAATGAACAAAAAAGATGCACGCAATCAGTAAGCAATAATCTCTTAGACACAAAGAAAAATTTACCCAACACAGAAATACTCGGGTGCGAAATCGTACATATATAGCCTCACCTAGAAACCACAACAAATGTAGAAACTATAGTACATGCAAAAGCACCAGAAAGCACCAATGCCGGAGATGTTCCATCAGATGTCCCTTGGGCTGAATTACCATTCAACATGATCAGTGAAGGAGACTATGAATATAGAATCATACCCATTAACGCTACTCCTAATGTTAAAATGAGGAAAATCAAAAAATTACTAAGCCAATAAACGACATTCAAGTCCGAAACGACATTAAGCTATATTCACAATCTGAAATGACGATAAAATATATTCATAGTCCAAAATGATGTTAAACTATCACATGTTTGCAATGACATAAAACTAGCCACGATCAGAAATGATTAGTCTATCAAGAAATCTACCAGCATCACCTGAAACTTCCCTTGTTTACACTAGCTTGAAATGGCCTTAAACTAGTGCATGGAGCCCGAAATGGCCTTAAACCAAACCATTTTCTTACACTTTGCTTTTCTCACAAATTCAAGTTCATTGTTTGAATTTATGCTTATATTTAGTTTTTCTTCACATTTTCCTTTTCACAATTATCCGTTGATTATAATTACATTCCTACTTGCATTCCCACTCAATGCATTGCACTTAAACAATAAAACAAACCAAAACATTTTACATTGTTGCATCGTGTTTATATGTAAACTCAAAATTCGCAACAAAAAAATATGTAGAAATATATATACATATAGTGATATACAATTAGATAAGTACAATAGTTAATTGATTTCATTCATTAGTGCAATACAACTCAAAGAAAAACATTCAATTTATGATTCATGTAAACATGTGAGCTGGGATAGTTTCAAAGTCAAAATTAAACATCAGGGATGGGAGGGTTGTCCCCTTTAGACCCACTGGCACCATGGGTCCCCACTCCCCTGGGACCACCTTCTTGAACATCGTTGTCGCCTCGACCCTATAAAATGCAAAAGAAACAATCAACACAAGAATAAAAGAGAAAAATCCCAAACATTACTCAATGAAAAAATTTCATAACAACAAAATGCTTACTGTAGGAGACCCCCTTAAACCAAATTCCAACCAATGGAGAATTTCTTCCTCTGAGACGCTAGCCTAGTTAGTCCCATTGAGGCCCAGATCGATGTTCGCTAAGGCCTTCCCCTTATCAACCGTCGACCATATGGGACATTTCAAAGAAAATTCACCCACAGAGACCTCCCCAGAAGCAATTGTAATCACCCTCANGAAGTATCTATAGAGAAGCGTCAGCTTGAAATGTTCATAGAGGANCAGAATGTAGACCCAGATCCTCTATGAACATTTCAAGCTGACGCTTTTCTATGGATACTTCCTTCAATGATTTCTTGTAATGATGCTTGTGGTTCTTCACATTTTTACCCCACTTACACACCTTGGAAGCGAAAGCCTTCCAATCCTGGCACTTGAAGTTTAGTAAATCTATATAGGCCTTACGCTCTGCTAGTTTTCGAGTCAGTGAAGCATGGCGATTTAGCAAGTTCCAATATCTAGTATAAGTGATTTTGGAAGTTCGCCAAGAATGATCACCTATTAGTCTAGCTGAGGTGAACTCATAATGAGCCTTGAGATCATCATGTTCAGTTGATAACTTAGAAACCTTTTTTTCCTTTGCCTGGATTTGCAACCATAGCTGTTCAATGGAGCGCCTACAAGTCCAAAGCGATTTGGCGTTATGCACAAGACCTTTCGCCACCTCGTCATAGACCTGTCTCGGTATCTATTCAACTTCTGGTCGTAGTGCAGGCAAGCTCTCAATACAAACGATCTCAGATGGATCCCACTTCGGCTTAGCTCCTACACACATGAAAGGAATAGACATTAGACCTTAGATGGCAAAAAGGAGTGTGAAAGTCAAAGGCTGCAAAACACTTGAGACATCTGTACCTATTTCAGGGTGGGCCTGCTAAATGTGTTTGACCACCTCGTCGATGATACTGGTGAAAAAATCCATTTTGCTTGGCATCTCAATCCAAGAAAATGGTTCATGAGTATGAGATGGATTAGACTTAGTGGTTGTTTTAGGGGGAGCCACTATCATAGGCACTTCTAACCACATCGTAGGAATCATCCTACTTTCAATATCTTCATCTGGAAGTCATAAAAAAATGTAAAATTAAAACACCACATGATGGAAACAACAATTCACAAGGCAACACAATAGAGAAAAAGGGAATATACCAAGTTCTCTATTCCCTTCTTGGTTTGGAGGATCACTAAGGTCCAATTTTCCCTTAAGAAAGCTATTAAACATTTCATCGATGCCATCATGGTCATCGACCAATTCTGTCTCTATGGTGTCATTAGCCAACTCTTCGGTCACTTCTATCTAATCTTTACTGACCTCTTCCTCCCCAATTATGAAATCTGTGGGGACTTCCCCCTTCTCGATAATGGTTTCTAGCTCTTGTCTCCTCACTTCTCGAGTCATGTCTGAAGACATCAATTTCATGTAAGCGGCAAAACGAAAATGACGATAATAGTAATACAACAAGTGCATCAAGCTTACTTACCTTGAGCAAGCATTTTGAATCGTACATGCTTCACCCTTGGCTCTTCCACAGTTGAAGCCACCTCCTTAGGGTGTTTGCACTTCTGAATATTCGATTTGGCCTTCCCGATGATCTCCTTGGTCACCCGATCAGCTCTCTTTGTAGTGTAGGGCACATTGTCTGGTTCCAACCCCACACTGTCATGTGTATGGATTGAAGTATCAGATGACCCCTCTGTTGTGATGGAAACTAATTCATCGATCCCCTCGGGTGCATCTTGGGACTTAGCTACCTCAAACAAATGGTTAATCCATGGGCAAGATAATTGAGTGTGATCCCGTAAAACATATTGATTATCCACACGAACCACTAAAAACTTGGCCAAGCGACGTAGATAACCTGCGAAGAATGCAAAGGTAAAATGGGATTGTGCCTCAACATTTGACCAAAATTGCACTATCTCCCTATGGAAACCTGACAACAAAAATTAGGTCCAATTATATGCATCCCGATCTCTAAAATGGTTCGCATGATGCGCACAGCCTCCACCCCAAGACTCTTTACTTGAGACAAGGATTTAGGAAACACTCGTGCCCTAAACAGGGGATACAATTCATTAACTTACATCACCTTTGACATCCCCTGCATAGGGAATCCCTTAGAGCCCTTGACAATGCCCAACCAATCTTCTAGCTGACGCACCACATGGATCTCTTTCTGCACCCTATCCAAAACCACATTCACGCCATCTGCCGATACACCGAAGAGGTTTGAAAAGAACTCAGTTGACAGATGAAAAACTATTTTAACACCCTTGATATGGGTGCTATAGTAGGTGACAGAGTTGTCAAACAAATCAACAATTCCAATTATTTGAGCTATAGATACATTAGGGATTGTGGTTGTAAATAACTCCATGAGGCCAGCATCATCTAAATAATGGACAATAGACAGTGGGGCATTGGTACGCAACCATCGCTGCGCCTTGCTAACCTCCCCAAATTTCATCGATAGGGTGCTCTCAGTCTGCCCTATCGTAACAGGGTCTCCATTGAGGGGGACATTAACTATAAACACAATTTAAAACCATAACACTACTATGACCAACGTTGCAGCCAAATAAACAGACAAAGGCGTCAAGGAAATATCATCACTTACCTTCAATCGTGGGCTTTGAAGTGCTAGAACACAAGTTAGTATCACAAGGGAAAACTGGTCCATTGCGTGACCAATCTCCATGTAGCCACCCTCGAGCCATGCATTGTGCAAACACCCTGAAAAATTGCTTATGGAAATGAAGAATATCATCCTTGGTCTAAGCTAATACAGCTCCGCAGAGGGTGGGACCCACCATGAAGGTCTTTAAAGCGGTGTGAGCCAGTGCAAGCCCATCATCATTGATGCATATCCCATCTTTGTCAACTTGGGGCCTACAAAAGAATGGTCATCAAAATAGGAGCAAACACTAAACGAAAAAAATAGAAATGACAAACTAAACAACCTTACCTCTCTACCCTGTACATCGTGCCTAGAGGGTTTTGGAACAATGTATGTGCACGCGTAGCTAAAAACAAGGTGTTATTAAGATAGTGAGGCCCACGTGGCAATAAGTCCCACATGCGCGATAATGGACGAGTAGATCTGGGCCCTCCAGAGGGACCATCCTCAATCACAAGTGGTCCCTCGTCAATGTCCACCATGAAAACCATGACGTCGTTTGAAGATCTTGGCAACATTGCTTCGAGCATGCTCCACGCTACTTGTTCCCTTAGGTGTGACCATATCACTACCTTGAATCTATCTAGGATGAAGGCAAGGAACTCACAAACCCCTTCCTTGAACCATATCCCATTATTATCAATAGTCAGATCAGGGGTAGTTTCATCGATATCAAGGGGCCTGAACCACGCTAGTACTCCAACCAGCTCAACCACTAAAAGGAAAGGCTCAGGATCCCTGCAAATAACCAAAATGCCATGATAAATCAACTATACATGAAAATGAAATAGAGAAACGAAATTCCATGTTGAAGGCCAATACTTCGAAAAAAATTGCAAAATGTCTACACTCGGCATGCAAACCCTACACGCTACCAAAAAACTATTTACACTCGGCGTACAAGATGCCAGAAAATTGTTTACACCCAGCGTATAAACCCTGTACGTTGCAAAAACCATTTACGCCCAGCGTGTAGACCCTGTATGCTACAAAAACCATTTATGCCCAGCATGCAGACCCTATACGCTGCGAAAACTGTTTACACCCAGCGTGCAGACCCTGTACCCTATGAAAATATTCTACGCTTAGCGTACAGACCCTATACGCTATGAAAACTATTTACGCCTAGCGTGCAGACCTTGTACGCTGCAAAAACCATTTAAGCCCAACGTGCAGACCCTGTATGTTGTGAAAATCATCTACGCTCAGCGTACAGACCTTGTACGCTACCAAAACTGTCTACGCTCAGCGTGTAGACTCTACATGCTACCAAAACTGTCTACACCCAGATAACAAGAACAAATAAAAGCAATTAACTGAGGTAAGATTATAGCTTACCTGTGTGCCGATCTAGGCCACGATGGAATCCTAGGTCTAGGCAAACACTGCAACATGGCCTCACTTTCCTCCGCGAAAGTCAAGTCGGGCCCCTTCCTCCCCTGGCCTTCTACCTCCTTGCCCTTGCCCATTCCGGCATCCTATATGCTAAATCTCATAGGTTTACGCTAGGGTTTGAGCTTGCACGCCAAGCTAAGTCTTGCACGCTAGGGTTTGCTGCTCTACGCTCATGCTAGGGTTTGCTTCTCTACGCTCATGGTAAGGTTAGCTTCTCTATGCTTATGCTAACGTTTGCTACTCTACACTCACACTGGGATTTGCTTCTCTACGCTTACGCTGGGATTTGCTGCTATAAACTCATGCTGTGGTTTGCTTCTCTATGCTTATGCTGGGGTTTGGTTCTCTACGCTCACATTGCGACTGCTCTACACTCACACTGCGGCTTAGGTGTACATTCACGCTACAACTTAGGTTCATGCTCACGCCCGCCACCATATATATAGCGCTAAGTTGACCCCGCCACCACCACCGCCACCTTTGATATTTTATTAATTTTAGTTAAAAATTGTTCAAAGTAGAAAGTACAGGGAAAATGCAAAACAAAATGACAAGATGATGAACACTACCACATACCATATTCCCTGGTAAACCAATTTCGGTTGCCCACACTGAACATTTTGGCGCAAACTCTTCGGTACAGATCATATAGCAACTAGGCATCATCAAATCATAGGTACGGCCTGGTAAGGCCTTAAGCTGCCACATTCAGCCTGATAAGGCCTTAAACTATCCCATACGACCCGGTAAGGCCTTAAACTACTCCATTTGGCCCGGTAAGGCCTTAAACTGCCACATTCGGCCCAGTAAGGCCATAAACTACCACATTCGGCCCGGTAAGGCCTTAAACTACCATGCATCCTGGTACGACGACAAAGCCACCAGCGCATACATACACATGATTTACATTGCCTAGGAACACATAACAACCACTACTAGCTCACTCTACCCTCTGTTTATTGGTAGTAGTGAGCCCGATGGATTACCAACATCTATTCACACCATTGATCATTGACAGATCATACGAAAAGATCACAAGAGAAATCAACATAAACTCCATTAACTTAGGTCCATCAACAGACGACACAATCATAGCCTCAACACAACAAATGTTAGACAGCTACAAAGGTAAGACAAAATCCCTCAACATAGAGGTTGATTGCATCAGTGAAGACCCTTTGACCGAAATCCCCATCGCTATGCCTCATGGTGAGTTTAAGGTATTAAAATTAAGTACACTATTGCAACCTCAACTAGCCAAAGACATAGAACATGTGCTTCGAGACAACAAGAAAACATTCGCTTGGTCTTACACTGACATGCTTGGATTGGATCCTTGAATTTTCCAGCACAATATTATACTCGATCCAAAATTAAGGCCAATGAAACAAAAAGCACGAAAGGTTAAGCCTGAGGTAGCATTGGCAGTTCGTAATTAGATCATCAAACTGTATCAGGAAGGTTTCATTTGGGTTGTTGACTACACTGATTGGGTATCCAACATGGTCATTGTCCTGAAGAAGAATGGAAGCATTCGCCTATGCATTGACTTCTGGCATCTCAACGTTGTGACTATAAAAGATGATTTCCCCCTACCCAGCATCAATCAACTTGTTGACTGAACCGCTAGGCATGCCCTATTATCTTTTATGGATGGCTTCTTAGGATATAACTAGATACACATTAACCTGAAGCATCAGCTCCGTACTACCTTTATGACACCGTGGGGTACCTTTTGTTACACAATGATGCCCTTTGGTCTCAAGAACGCTGGGGCCACATATCAAAGGGCAATGACATTTATTTTTAGTGATTACATGTTGCATTCGCTCAATGATTATGTAGATGACATTGTAATTAAATTGAAAACACTAGAGCAACACATCCAAGATTTATATTTGATCCTAAAACGCTGCTTAAAGTATGAACTTCGAATCAATCTAAAGAAATGTGTTTTTGGAGTAAAAACGGGCAAGATGCTAGGCTTCGTAGTGTCAGAAATAGGAATACGAATGGACCTAGATAAGGTTAAAGCTGTTATCAATCTAAAACCACCAAGCAACATTACTAAACTTCAGGGTCTAGAAGGTAGATTACAGTTCATCAGGCGTTTCATAGAAAAATTGATGGACAAGTTGAAGCCCATGAATCATTTGCTATGAAAGAATGTCCATTTTAAATGGAGTCCACAATGCCAGGAAGCCTTTGATCACATTAAAACAACACTAGCTCAACTACCAATAGTGTACCCTCCATAGAACAATAAACCCTTCTACATCTACCTCGCTACGTTGGATTTGTCCATCACTTCTATGCTCTACCAGAAACAAGATGATGGGACTGAAGTCCCTGTTTATTATTTGAGCCATGCATTAGTTGCCCATGAAAAGAAGTACAATGAGGTGGAGAGGTCATGTTTAGCCATTGTCTTTTCCCTAAAGAAATGGTGACATTACCTCTTCCATAACCAAGCCAACATAATTTGGAAAGATAATGTGCTCAGGGCCATCACCGATAACATTTACAAGTCAAGCAGAATAGTGCGTTGGAAAGCCATAATAGCTAAATTCGACCTACATTATATAGCGCAGTCATTAGTCAAGGGTCAAGCCATAGTGAACCAACTGACTACATCACCAACACATAATCAAGCAACAATACAGCTAGAGTTTCTAGATGAAAATGTGAATATGATAGACATAGTTCCCGATGAGTATGAAGCCATCTTGAACTTTGATGAAGCATCCACCTCTCGAGGGGGGAGTGCTGCCGTTGTCATCACCTATCCCTCTGGGGAGATCCAACCCTTTGCTTACGGCTTCAACTTTCATTGTACCAACAACATAGCAGAATATGAAGGTCTCCTTAGGGACCTTATGGTAGCATTAGCTTCCAACATCACACGACTTGTAGTCAGAGGAGACTCATAACTAGTTTTAAACCAAGTCACAGACATATATACATGCAAAGCGCAACATTTACAACCATACTGTGACTTAGCTAAACACTTATTGAAGTAATTTGAAAGTATGGATGTGCAACATGTTTCTAGAAATGATAACACCATTGTAGATGCACTTTCCACGCTAGCTCTAAACATATCACCAAAAATGTTCCATATGTTGCCCTAGCTCTATAATCAGTTGTGCTAAACCCATAACTGATACTCTTGATGACTTACCAATTGCATCCGTTAGTACAACGCACGCGATAGAATGGTATGATGACATAAAAGAGTACCTTCTACATGGTGAAACACTGCAACATCTAACGAATGCACAAAAGGACATGGTACAAAAATGTTCTCGACAATATGAACTGGTAGGGAACACATTGTGTTGTCGATCCTACGAAGGCATACTACTAACATGCCTTAGCAGCGTTGATGCCCAAACCATCGTTGAGCAAGTACATGATGGATTATGCAGAGGACACATAACACCTAAAGCAATGGTAATGAAAATAAGACGTTTGGGCTATTATTAACCACACATGGAGTATGACTGTCTCTCCAAGGCTAAAATGTGCAGTATCTATCAAAAACATAGTAATCTAATACATGTTCCTCCAAATAAGTTGCATATAGCGCAAATCACCTGGTCCTTTCAAAAGTGAGGGTTGGACCTTCTCGGACCAATAGCACCCTCATCTTCTACAGGGCATAGCTTCATCATAATCACGACAGAGTATTTCACAAAGTGGGTAGAAGCTATTCCCCTTAGAAAAACCACATCCAAACACATATGCAAATTCATTCTTGAAAACATTGTGACTCGTTTTGGCATCCCCATGACCATCATCACTGATAATGGGCCACAATTCAGCAATGCCGAAACCAAAAATTTTTGTGAAAGCCTAGGGATCAAACATTCATTTTCATCCCCTTACTACCCTCAGAGCAATGGACAAGCTAAAGCCATAAATAAAACCATCATTATAGTACTTAAAAAGATGCTTACCCAAAGCAAGAAAAGATGGCACGAGCAACTAGTATACGCGTTGTGGGCTTATTGTACTATGCATCGGACTTCCACAGGTAAAACACCATATAGTCTTGTTTATGGTTCAAAAGATATTTTACCTTTGGAGTTACAGGTACTATCTTTAAGGATCACAGTCTCTAGACTCCTCAACGAAGGGAAAAACAATGACCTATGAATTGTTGACTTGGACTCAGTGGAGGAGGAACGTATACATGCACTTGATCAAATTGAGTGGTACCAAAAATGATAATGATAATGCCATCGGCACGATGTTCATAAGAGCCCTATCAAGGAAGGTGACCTTGTACTCAAAACCGATAGGAAACACCCAGACAAATTCTCAGCCAATTGAGAAGGGCCCTACTTGGTCACAAAAGAGTATGACAACGGAGCATTCAAATTAGCTGACATGGAAGGGAATGACCTTGCAAATCCAACCAATCATTTGTTCTTGAAACCATTTCATGTTTAAGCATGGAATCATGACGGTAAACTGATAACACAGCTCATCCTAGCATCATGATGGAAAACTGATACCACAGCTCGTCTTGGCATCATGACGGTAAACTAATACCATAGCTTGTCCTGGCATCATGATGGTAAACTGATACCACAGCTCATCCTAGCATCATGATGCTAAACTGATACCACAGCTTGTCCTAGCATCATGACGGTAAATTGATACCACAGCTCGTCCTGGCATCACGACGGTAAATTGATACCATAGCTTGTCCTGGCATCATGACGATAAACTGATACCACAGTTTGTCCTAGCATCATGATGGTAAAATGATATCCTAGTATCATGATGATAAACTGATACCTCAGCTCGTCCTAGCATCATGATGATAAACTGATACCACAGCTCGTCTTGGTAATATGATGGTAAACTGATACCACAGCTCGTCCTAGCATCATGATGGTAAACTGATACCACATCTCGTCCTAGCATCATGACGGTAAACTGATACCACAGCTCGTCCTGGCATCATGATGGTAAACTAATACCACAAGTTGTCCTGGCATCATGATGGTAATCTGATACCACAGCTCGTCATGGCATCATGATGGTAAACTGATACCACAGCTCGTCCTGGCATCATGACGGTAAACTGATACCACAAAATGTTCACAATGAAAATAAACTAGCATTCGTCCAGTATGATATTAAACTACCGCAATCTCATTCGCCAAAGTCCACTAAGACTATAAACTAGTTTGCCTCTTCACAGTCTAGCAAGACTAGAAACTAGCAATGTACCATCCGCCACGACCCTAAACGAGCAATGTCCAATGGGTCATGACATAAAACTAACCCATGATAGTTAGCTATGAATATAAACTAGTAATTTCATCTTTGGTTCCTCGATCTGTGGCTGCATTCAAGCTTCATCAGAGCTACTACCTCGCTCATCATTTTCCGATCCTGACAACATTGTTGCTATTCATATACAGTGCCTGAAAATTCATCTATTGCCTTAATTTCATCAGTAGCTATTCGAGTCTAAGCTTGCCTACTCACTCATGGTTTTCTTGTCTTCTTGGAGTTTTGTTTGTAGGATGACACTCAGAGGTGTTCGTACAAGAATGCACTTCGTCATAGTAGCAAGGTAATACATTGTTCATAACACACGTGACAAGACTAGTCAAGCCATTCACTAGTACATCTCTCGTTACATGCCCCACCTATCCCTCAACATCGCCCACTTAATCACATCCCGGACACACCCAATATAGCCTGAAACATTGAACACACTGTCGCACACTGTACCACTCTTGAGCAGTCACAACTCACAACATGGCATCTGAGCATGCGTAAAAAAAAATGCGGCCCTTCCCATATAAGCCGTTGGCGGGAAGGTAGTTGCTGTGAAAGCAAATGCTTATGTCTTAAATGATCAAGTAATATCTCGTTGCATGGCTTTGGGTCTCCACCAACAGGTTCCCTTGAAACATTAAATAAAGGCCCTGTTCCTCCAAAGAACACAACACCTCATCACATGGCCTTGGTTGTGCCAACAAGTCCTCTTAAACACCAAGCAAGAGTCTTGTTCCATCAAAGGATGCACATCTCATGTCTTGATTCTGAGTCTGCTAAACAATCGCTATTGAAAAGGATTAACATGATCCATATACACACCAGAGCATCCCCTTTACCATACACAATCCCTTGATCAGTTCCCAATCCCCACAATTTCCATTTTCCTATCTAGCTACAAACTTCATGTACTACTGGACACGGTGCGATGACATCTGGTCTAGTGTCGAAGGATAATACTACTAAGTTGCTTGTGGTGTTTTGTACTTCTTTGTCAATGCCTCTTGGGTTGATTCCTCCAAGCGTCAACAAAGAGAGGCCAATGAAACACCACAAAATTCTAAGCTTAGTACTTCTCCAACAAGAATCGAGCCAACTCATGACACTTCCCAGCATGACTAAAGCCTGAGGGCCTCACAGAAAGCTTCAAGTAGAGTCGAGCTCAATAAGAAGCAGTTCCCTGTGACCCGTAGACAACCATAACAACATCTGGTATCAAACATGGCAACATACATTCCCAACGTATGCAGTGTATATGCCCAGTGTATGCAGCATGCAGTATGCAGCGTATATGCCCAGTGTATGCAGCGTATATGAGAACTCAATAAGAAGCAGTTCTCACTAAGTATGCAGTATGCAGCGTATATGCCCACTGTACACGTCCAACATACATTCCCAACGTATATGCCTAGCATACATTCCCAGTGTATATGCCCAACATATGTTCCCAGCATATACATCTAGTGTATACACCTAGTGTACATGCCTCACATATACGCTTGGCATGTATGACTAACATATACCCCCAACATGCAATCCCAAAGATGGCATAGTAACTGCACTTCAGAGTAAGATCCTGTATAAAGCATCAACTCCCAGCAACAGAGCAATTATCAGGTGTCATCATGAGCTCCAGAAAGATGAATTTTGGTCTTGACATCATGTACTTTGTAGTTCATATGCTGAGCATGTGCATCTTGCATGCCCAGAATAGACACTC
Organism: Gnetum montanum; assembly: GCA_015680685.1. Lineage (NCBI taxonomy): Eukaryota > Viridiplantae > Streptophyta > Gnetopsida > Gnetales > Gnetaceae > Gnetum > Gnetum montanum. The sequence continues at coordinate 75,154 of MNCI01009146.1, read as the reverse complement.
AACGTATACGCCCAGCGTAGACGAACAGCGTGTACGCCCAACGTATACACCCAGCATGTACAATGTGTACACCCAGTATACCAATCGAAGCTCTTCAAGACCATGTCAGATTAAGGTCAACCAAGCTAAAAATCCATAGGTAGCATTCTCATGACATACGAATTAAATCTAAAGGCTGAGCAACTTCTTTTCTTTTGATCAAGACTGTACGCCAAGTTCACACACCCAACGTGTATATGTTGGCGTATAGTAGTATATGCTAGTGTGCAGCACGCCGTACACTTGTAAAATTTCATTCTTTCACACTCGGTCAAGATGCTACATGTCACCTGACCCAGGAGTCTAGCACTCCATAGCCAATCATCCCCTCTCAAACCCAAGTCTAATGTCTAAACTTGTATAAAAATCCCAATTTGTCACTAGATCGAGGGGAGGCAATTTTCAATAAACCAGAGATAGAAAAAAGAACCAAAGACACAGAAACACTAAGAGCCGAACAAAAACCTGTACCCTAGACCAACCCTGCACGTTGAGCATACATCCTTCATGCTGTGCCTGTAGTTTAAACCAGCACACAATCATCCTTGCGCATCCACCAGGGCTCTTCATTCGCCTTGCGTCAGATTCACAATTGCGTTGGACCAGTGCATTGTAACTTTCAGTTTCACAATAATATTATCACATCTATTTTTCTAAGACTTGTTACATTTTTTTCGTTCATTATTGCATGCTTATTATTTATGTTCCTGTATGTTTATGCTCTGTTTTACATTAGTTATGCTATTTACGTATAACCTAGCGTACAGTATATCAGTGTACGTTCAAGGAAATCCTTGCATGATCCACGTGTAGACCACTCAAGGTACTCTACCTTTGTCTGTTCGAGCTCACCCTCAAGTGAAGGTAGAGTCTTCTATGCTTATCCAGGGATCTCTTGATTTCTATTTCATTCTAGCTAGAGACCGACGATTTTGGACAGTACACCTACCTATGAGCCTTAGTGCTTGGTTGTTGATCCCTTACGGTGGTAGCTTCAACTAATGTGGCCATAGGAATGGTAGACAAGGGGATGGGTTAGATGGACCTAACACCATGCAATTCCTCATCATTCAATTAATGAGGTGCTTGTTTGGCCTCCTAGGCTATCACCTCAACTGCCTAGTGTTGTATGTGAGATGGGGCCTTGGGTGAGTAGGGCTTGTTGTGGTCCTCACCATTGAACTTGGAAAATGATCTGCACGTTGCAAAATCCTAATAATGAAGGGTGTATGGGTTGCTATTGCTACAATGGGATATGGGGCCTAACCACAAAGGGTTTCATGGGTGCTCAAGGTGGTGCTCTAAATATAAAAGGTATGCTTGAACTAGTTGATGTTGAGGAGGCTACAATGTTATTAGAGGGCACATGAACCACAAATGGCTCTCATGCTAGTTCTGCATTATCATTAATGCTGATGGCATTGATGACATAGCTTGTGCCACTTGTGTTGAGAGGATCTTTGTAGAGCTTAATTGATTGATTTTCTAGGTGAAATAGGTTGGTTGAATTAAGAACCAGTTGGCCTTGGTCAATCATGCATTGTATGTCATCCTATAAAGCCATATATAAGTTTATATCATGTCAAGGTAGTTGATGGTAATGGTAGAACCAGTCCAACCTAAAGAGCTTAGAAACCAGAGGCATGTTTGGTGTGGCCACTAATGGGTTTTTGAAGAGCTTGTAGTAGCAATCATAACACTTATGAGCATCTTTAGACATTTTCTTGTATTGAATGTGCCTAGCACTAAGTAGCTAACCCAAAAGTTCCAATGGCTTGATGCATAATGGTGTATACATTGAGTGGTCCTTACACTCAAAGTTTGGCCTTGGGGTAGTTTTCCTTGTGGTCATTGTTTGTGTGGGTTGGTTGGTCACTATAATGCTAGAGCCAGTTGCCTTGTTGTTTATTGGAACCTTGGTTACCTTGGCTATTGATTTGGTGTTGTTTGGCTTGGCCTCATTGGCCACCACTGTAACTATTTTTGTTGCCTTACCCTTCTCCTTGTCTCTCTTTGCATGTGCATTCTTATAGGACATGTACGTTGGATCCTTACTAGGTTTTCCTACATGCTAAATGCTCTTTGTTTGAGTGAACATTTGGCTCAGGGGCGTGACAAGGTAGTACAACTTCGACTTGATGAAGTCATTCACTATGCCTTTAAAAATAGCTAGTAGGTGGATTTCTGTGATAATCTCATGGATTTCATTAAGTGTAGTGCTTCATCATTGGATGAACTTTTGAACAGGTTCTAAATGACCCTACTTGATATACATGAATTGATCCAGGGTCACCTTAGGCTTCAAGTTGTACTTGAAGCAAGTGACAAATTGGCTAAGTAAATCCTCCAATGAAGATATAGAGGCCCTGGCGAGCACTTGCTACCAATTTAGCACCTTGATAATCACAGACATGGTAACCACACAAATAATTACATGTGTCCATGCTTTCGAAAAAAGGCACTTAGATTGAAAGGTCACTAGATGGACATTGGTGTCCCCTTCACCATTATATTTGGTGAATTGGGGAAGTTGGACACTAGGTGGTAGGGTCAACGATGGGACAATAGGACTAATAGGGTCATTCTAGTAAAATTTCATCACTTAGATCATATCAAAAAAAGTTTCCTTAAGCTGTTTAAAGTTTTCAATGAGCATCTGAATGAGTTGGAATGCTTGATCTAGTCTTGGTGTGGATGCAGTGGGCTATGTTGGTTGTGCAACACTCTATGTTATTGGTGTGGTCCATGATCCTACTAAGGGTTGTGCAATCACATGGGATTCCTATTGAGTGTACTATTTTGGAGGCTATTGCATGTGTTGTTGTTACATGTGTTGTGCTTAGGGTACATAGAAATGGCCCCATCACATGGTTGTGGCTTCAGCTGTTGTAGGGGATGCCACCAAGACAAGTGGGGTGTATGACACTTGACTCATGTATTGTTGGGATGTCCGCACTACATGCATGTAGGGTTAGGTTGGCATCATGGATGTTAGCATAGAGGACTACACGAACTATGTTAAGATCACAAAATATGGGATGATAGATGGTCTAGCACCCTGATGTGTATGCACTTGATGGCTTGCCATAATAGGTGTTGGCCTAGGTGGTGTCAAGGGAGATGTTGCTACCTTAGAGAAGGAAGATTGCTAAGATTGAAAGGGAGCAACATTATAGGTAGGTGGCAGGAAAGAAATGTAGAAGGGATTTTCATTCTTTGAGTGAGCCTCAAATTCCTCTTTCCCATCCTATAGGGGCTCCTCATAGTCGATTGTTGCATCATGCTTGTTTGACCCACTCAATTGGATGAGTTGGCTGAGCATCCATCAAAAGGTCTCAGTGATGGAGATGAGATCATTAGGGGAAGGGAAGTACTCTCTCCCATTTTAATGTACGAGCTCATAACCTCACTTTGCATCTAGATCATGGTGATCCATGGGCATGCCCACCTAGATTTTTTCATAAAGGAAGTTGTATTTATCTTTGTCAAGCACCATGTGGTTAGGAGATTGGTTACAGATCCTGAGGGATTGCCTTCCCATGAAGATGGACCCTATCCTTGGGAATGTTAATTATGAATTTTTGCTAAATAGGTCAAACAATGACCATGCTTGAGGTGGAGGTTGAAGGCTCTTTGGGGTTCATGTTGCTATGAGAAGATGCAAAAGGTGCAACACTAGAAAAGAACTGGCCAAGTATAATGATTGTCGAAAATGGCTAAGTATAGAAATGTTGAAATGATAGCTAAGTCTGAGAGTGCTATTGGAAAAATTTCCAACTTTGGTGTGACAATTAGTATGCTAGAGCTTGCTACGCTCTCATGTTGAGAGCAAACTACACTCTTTCTTACATATAGAGTTTAGGGTCCAAGTGCAAGAAATACACTTTGGCTTCCATCCTGTAGTGTTTTAGGGGAATTGACAATTGGAACTAATCTACACCAATTGGCTCATAGACAACTATAGGGGTGTCACATCTATGGTAGTTCAAAGCTAGTAACGGAGGTGTAGAGAGCATGTAGGACTACCATTGAACACAAAAGGAAATGGTGTGGCCCTCCTTCTAGTGCCAAAAAATTATAGTTACCAAAATCGTTGGCAACTAGAACACTGAGGATTTCATGGGCACATAGCCTCAACCTTGCCTCCACACAAGGGCCTTGCTAGAAAATAAAGGCTAAGTGCTTTGGGCGCTCTTATTGATTGAATAGGGACTTTTCTAGTTGCAATCAGGGTATTGGGTACAATTGGAGGATGGCATGGTTAGCCAAAATGCAAGTGCTGACATTGTGAAATAATGCTACACATTCTAAGGATGTTTTTGGTAGTACTAGGGTTGACTAAGCTTGAGTGTAGTGGTTCTTCCTAACACAGGAATGATGGTTTACATGTGTAAAAATGTGTAAAGTAGTGAGGCTATGTGAATGCAACACTAAAATGTAAAAGAAAAATGCATAAAAAATGCTTGAAAATGCAGATGAGTTTGAGAGAGAGAGAATGGCATTGCCCCAAATGGGGAGTGTAGCAATTACAAAAGAGAGGTGAGAAGGTACACAGTGTGCAGATAAGTGCAGTAGCAGCATATCCACAGTCTTTAGGGTGTCCCACGGTGAAGATTGACATCCTCTACAAAGTTTGTGCCTATTGGATTAGTTGCCATGGTGTCCTACAGGTTGCAGTGCACTAAAGTGCTAAATGGGATGCATAGATGTTGCCAAGGTGTTGATATGTTCTAGTGTGCAGTGTGCTCAAGGTGCCTTGGGTGCCAATAGGTACTTTGAAAATGCCAATTTCTACTTGAATTTTTCAACCAACTATTTTAAAATTCCAACGACTAAAATGAATTGCCAAACCCTAAAATGTGAAATGTAGGGATATTTATAGGGTTAGGGTTGACATGAACTGTGGATTAGGTGCCACATGGCAAAGGGGGTAGGTGAGGCTACATTGACCTCTACTATTCTCCCACTGGGGCAACTAGTGCTATGCTTTGGTGTGCTCTAATGGTCCCCAAAAGAATGCCAGACTATGACTACACTACCAAGACTACATGTGCCAAAGTGAAAAAATATCATAATGTACCTGTAAGTAGTGCAAAACAATGCAATTTGGAGGCTACACTCTAGGACTATGCTCTCCACGTTTTCATGTGGAATGAACTGTAGGTACAATTTTGGAACATAAGGGGATGCAAAGAAAGTGCAAGTTGCTGATCTTGCTTGATAGAGGAGTGCATGAGGTGGAATAAAGGCCTATGATGAGCTCTGGAAGTTTTCGGAGACAATGCCATGTTTCTATGCTAGTTACGCTCTGGAGCACAACGTAACAATTAGGCAAATTTTGTAAAAAATTGAAGTTCAGTAGTACTATGCTTGCTACACTCATGAGTGTAGTAGGAAGGGATAGGGTGTAGCATGGAAACTTAGAAAAATCTAGTAAAGATTGTAGTGCTTATTCTTGCTATGCTAGCTATGCTCTAGAGTGTAGGAGGCGTAGTCTTAGGAGTTAGAAAATCTACCAAATCATTTCTTCCATTCTAAGCTAGCTTAACAACTTTTGGCTTGACACCCATGCAAACTAGCCACCAAAGTGCTACTAAACTTAGTATCTTCAAGACTATAGTATGAGGAATGGGAGTTTAGTAAGACACTTGAAACAATTTTGCAACTATTGTCAACACTTAGAAAGTTTTGCAAATTTAGTTCTATGGTGCATGCTACATTGGCTACACTTTAGAGCGTAGCCCCAATAGTGGGATTATGGGTTGAAAAATTAGAACAAATTTACCATTAAGCTATCATCACCTAAATTTGGTGGTGTTTTATGCTTGCTAAAGATGGGTTGGAGCTGAGCTAAGTACCTGTGCTATGTTGTCAAGGCCACTAGAGGTTGTTCTATCTGACTACGCTTGGGTATACTTTGGGTTGTTGGAGAGCATAGTCCTACACTTAGAACAATTTTACAAAAAATGGCTATGTGATGACTACACTCTTCACTGGAGGTTGACTATGCTCCTAATTGAGGAGGAATGTAGTGTCATAGTTAGAAAAATTCTGCAAGAAATGGCTATGGGATGACTACACTCTCCACTGGAGGCTGACTATGCCCCTGACTAGGGATGAGTGTAGTGTCATAGTTAGAAAAATTTCACAAAAAATTGGTCCTTCATGCTAACTACACTCTTCATGAGAGGCTGACTATGCTCTGGGGCAATGGAGAGTGCAATCTCAACACTTGAAAATTTTGCAATGGCTAGCATAATACTTAGAAAAAATTGCAAAACTTTCATGTTGACTACACTTGACTATGCTTTAGGATAGTGAAGAGTGTAGTCTGAAAAATTAGAAAATTTTGTGCCTAGGATGTTGAAGTCCAAATTTGGTGATGTTTCATTGGCCCCTCTTTGTTGACATTTGAAGGAATGGCCCGAGAGGCAATGATAAGAAACAACAAAACATCATAGTAGATCTAGCACCAACATTGCTCTTCAGTATCTAATCGAATGTCATTGCACCATGCTCAAGAGTGCTATGGATAGTGGTATTCTAGGAGTAAATCTATAGGTAATGTGCTAGGAATAAAAGGGAAGATGAGGTGAAAATAGGATGTTATGATGCAGGATGCAGAGTCAACAGGGCTAAAAATGACCATGGCACTAGAGTGGCCTAACCTTGAAAATGTTGACCTCTCATCAAAGTTCTCATGAGGGAGTCAGTGTGGATTTAGAGCTCAATTAGTTGCAAAATTGTAGTGCTATTAGATTTCTTGGGGAAATTCCCCTATTTTTTTCTAGGGCAAACCTATTTTAGGCTTTGCACATTGCTAAATGTTGACTGCGAGGTGCTTGCCATCAAGTGGGTTGCATGCCACAAGATGGACTTTGCTTTGGTGTTTGTGTAATCATGTCACATATGTAGGACAAGTGTTTCCTCCTAGGTTGGTTTGTGTTAAATCCATTAGGGCTTTGACCAGCCAATAGAGGCTTCCCATAGGATGACTAATGTTACATCCACCTTAGGTTCTACAGTTTGACGTAAAGAAGGTGCCATATAGTCATAGCACATAAGAATTGGAGGGGTTTTCTATCTTGACTATGCAAGGGGAATGCAAGAGTATCAACTCATAGGGAAGATGTAGATAGGCTATAATGGGATAATGGGGATGTGCATTCTTGAGAGGCTTACCTAGTCCAATCATGCACATTAGGGTAATGTGGTGAATTGATGCAATGATGAGATGCATATTTTCATGACTACCTAGGACTTCATCCTACAAACACAATTCTGAGAAGATAAGAAAAACATACAACACATAATGCAAATAAAATGATGGGGGCCAATGATGTTGCAAGTTCTCTAAAGGCCAAACTAGTTGTAGATGCTCAAAAAGCCAATGAAATGGCAAGGGGCCATGATGCCATGAGTGCTTCAAAGGCTACACTAGTTGCAAGTGTCCAAAAGGCTAGTAAAATGGTGGGGGTGATAATGCTACAAGTGCTCTAAAGGCTATGCCATTGTAGGTACTCCATACTAGGAATACAATATACCTACCCATGTGGTGTAGAAAGAGGGGGGAGGGGAAGGGGGGGCAATGGGGAGGTGGGGAGAGTTAGAGTTATACTCACTCGCTTGCTTGTAGAATTATGCATGACTAACTATATACCTAGTTTAAGATCTTGGTGGATTGTATCCTTGCTAGTTTAAGGTCCTAGTAGAATATGAACCTAGTTCAAGGTCCTTGCAAACCATGGTGTGATAGTTTATAGTCCAAGTAGATTATTGTGTGCTAGTTTAGCATTGTAGTGGATGTAAAGTTTGGGTGCTAGTTTAACACTATAGTAGACATGTTGGTATGCTAGTTTAACGTCATAATGAATGTGTGTTATGCTAGTGTAGCATCATAGCACATCTGCTATGCCAGTTTAACATCAAAGTAGATGAACTATGCTAGTTTAACATCATAGCAGACAAATGGTGTGGGTGCCAATTTAACATTGTAGCAAATGAATGCTGTGCTAGTTTAGTATCATAGTGGATGAACTATGCTAGTTTAAAATTGTAGAAAATGAATGCTTACCTTGTTTGATCTATATATGGTGTTATATGCTAGGTGTAGTATACCATTAAGCATGAATGATTTATTGGATTGACAAACTCATTTCTATCTCAATCAACAAGCTTGAATGCTCTATTGTCATATGCCTTAGGGACCAAGAAAGACCCTTCCCAGTTGGCTAAGAATTTATTTGCAAGTTTGTGAATGACCTTGAGGACTAGGTCCCCTTTCTTGAATAGGCACTAATAATGGTTATGTTGATGTTTTTTCCATTTCTTTTCTTAATACCACTCAATGCAATCAAGCATCTACATGTGCTCCTCCTTTATTAAGTCGAGGTTTACAATTCTCAACTTGTTTTTTTGAGCTTCGTCAATGAAGTTTGAGAGGATCACTTGGAGTGATGGAACCTACAATTTAAGTGGAAAAATTACTTTAGACCCATAAATAAGGTTGTAAGTTGTCATACCTGTCATTGTTTGGCATGTTGTGTTGTAGGTCCAAACTACGTAGAATATTTGCTCATGCCATCATCATTTGCTATTGCTTAACATATTCTTGAGAAGGTTGTTCTCTACTTGGCCATTTTATTGGGATTAGTATGGTGAAAAAAAGGAATGTTTGATGCCGAAGTGCTCATAAAAGGCTTTAGTTTTGGCATAGCTAAATTATGGCTCATTTTTTGTTATAATGGTTATGGGTAAGCCAAAATGGATCACTATGTTATCTAACACAAATTTACAAACTTGTTGTCATATTGTCCTCCTAAGGGGAATAGCCTCAATCCATTTGATGGACTACTTGGTTGTAGTTATTATGAAGCTATGCCCTATAGAAAACATAGGCATTATGGGTCTAATGATCTCCAAGCCCCAATGTTGCAATGGCCATATGATTTGCCTAATGTGTAGTTTATTTGGAAGCACATGCATTAGGTTTCCATGCCATTCAAGATGTGATCGTGCTTCATGTAATGTTAATAATAGCCTAGCTATCTAATTTTCATTGCCATTTCCCTAGGAGCTATGTGGCCTCTGCATAGTCCTTCGTGGAATTCCTTGATGATTGTTTTTTCTTCACCATTTCTTATGTAGGTTAGTAGTATGCCATTGTAGGATCTGAGACATAACATGTTATCACCCATGATGACATACTATCACAAACATTTGTGTGCTATGTTTTTTCGAATAGTAGTTAAATGTTGCAGAGGCTTAGTGTAGCAACCAAAAATGTTGGTGGCTAGAATAGAATAACAAGAGGTTCATGGGTACATACCTTGGAGTCCAAGTCTATATGAGGGCCTAATGGAGGTAGACATGGGATGTCAAGAATAATCTTATTGATCAAGTGTTTGAATAGTATTTCACAATTTTAGTAATGTCAACAGGGGTGAATGTAGTCAAGGTTTTTGATGAAAAATAAGGATTTCAATATGTGGTTACACATAAAAATAGAAACAAATGCAAGTAAAATGCTAAAAATGCAAAAGGGAGAGAGTGAGAGAGAAAGTGGCACCACCCTAAACTAGGTTGAGCAAAGTTAATTACAAAGCGAATGAGAAGGTATGAGGTGTATAACAAGTGTAGTGGATAGCATAGTCATAGTCCTACGATGTCTAGCCATAAAGAATGACATTTTGCTATGGTTTCTATGCCTATTGAATTGGCTTTCATGGTGTATAGTGGACTATGGTGGTTTTCAGTGTCCTGTAGTGAGCTATAGTGCTATGTAGATGCCTTGCCTTGCCCAAATGCCAAATGTGCTTTCAAAAATACCAAATGCTACAAATGCCAACCTTGAAATTTTCCAACCAGTGCCCAAATTTTCCAACCCCTAAAATGTTGAGGGGTGGGGTATTTATAGGCCTAGGATTAGCATGAAATTTGAATTTACTACCATGTGGCAATGGGATGGTTGGGACAATGTTGCACCCAACTATGCTTTCCACAAGAAGAAAATTGTGTTATGCTATGGTGTGCTCCAATGGAGTCTATGAGACTATCAGACTATGACTACATTTCCAACAACATGTTCATGTGCTAAAAGGACTACAATGTACCTAAAAAAATGTGAAAAAATACAACTTTGGAGAATACACTATAGGACTATGTTGTCCCCTTTCTCAAGTGGTGTCAAGCATAGTTACAATTTGGGACCAAAAAGGGGTTTAACAAAGATTTATTTTTGCTAACTACACTTTCTAGAGATGTGTTAGAGTTGAGGTGAATGTTGGAGCTATGTTGTGGAGGAATTTGAAGGGCATTTTGGCTAATTATGCTTGACTATGCTCTAGAATAGGGAAGAGCATAGTCCAACACTTAGACAAATTTTGCATAAAAGTGGTTGTGTGCTGACAATGCTTTCCACAAGAGGTTGAATATGCTCCTAATTGGATTTGAGTGTACTCCTAGTGCTTGGAAAATTTTTGCAAAATCTAGCTTCTAGTTTGACTACTCATGACTATGCTCCAGGGAAGTGGAAAGCATACTCTCAACACTTAGAAAATTTCTCTACCAAATTATTTCTTCAATGCCAACTATGCTTGATTGTGCACTAGGAAAGTGGAGAGTGTAGTCTTAGGACTTTAGAGAAATTTGTAGCTACTATCTTAACACTTAGAAAAATTTGCAAATCTAGCCTCTGGTGTTGACTATGCTCTCTATTCAGCTAACTATTCTCTAGAGAAGTGGAGAGTGTAGTCAAGGAGCTATCACCTAAATTTGGTGGTGTTTAATTGGTCCCTCTTTATTGACATCTATAGGAGTGACCCAATAGACATTGATGAAGAATAGAAAAACACCACGGTAGGCTTGAAACCAGCATTGCTCTTTCATGCATGGTTGGATGTCACTGCACCATGCTCAAGAGTGCTATGGGTAGTGGTATGCTAGGAGGTAAAAGAGGAGTAGGTAATGCATTGGGTATAATAGGGGGAATGAGATGCACAAAGGGTGTTATGATGTAGGGTGTGGAGTTAGCATGGCTAATAGTGACCATGATACCAAGATGGCCTATCCCTAAAAATTTTGACCTCTCATCAAAGTTCTCATGAGAGAGTCAAGGTGGAGTTGGGGCCTGACTAGTTGCTAAATTACAACTTTGCTAATTTTCTTGGGGACATTTTTTTACCCCTTTGACCTTTTTTTTTGTATTTTTCACGTTTTATTTTTAATTTTTGTTTACTATAGGATGAACCTTCTTTTCTTTCTATGCTTCTTTAAATGCTAACTATAGGATACTTTCCACCAAGTGGACTATGTGCCACAATATGGGCTTTACTCTTATGCTTGTGAAACCATGTTGTATCTATGGGATAGTTGTTTCCTCGCTAAGATGACTTGTGTTACATTTGTCTGGGCTTTGGCCAGCCAACAAAGGCTCCCCATGGAACAACTTATGTTATTTCTACCTTGGGTTTTAGCATTGTAATAGACGTTATTTGCTAGTTTATCATCTTAGCAAATGAACTATGCTAGTTTAGCATTGTAGTAGACGTGGTTTGCTAGTTTATCATCATAGTAGATGATTTTCTTACCTTGCTTGGTTAAGGTGCTATGTGCTAGGCATAGTATGGATTTAGGTATGAATGGTTCATCGAATTGGAAAACTCGTTTTCATCTTGATTAGCAAGCTTGAATGCTCATTTGTCATAGGCCCTAGTGATCCATAAAGGCCCTTCCTAGTTGGCTAAGAATTTATCTGCAAGTTCATGAATGGCCTTGAGGGCTAGATCCCCTTTCTTCATTAAGTTTTGAAGTTGGTTGTGATAGTGCTTTTGTTGTTGGTTTTCTTGGTATCAATTGATGCGATCAAGCATCTATATGGGATCCTTATCTATTAACTCAAGGTCAACAGTTCTCAACTCATTTTTTTGAACTTCATTAATGAAGTTTGAGAGGATCACCTAGAGTAATTGGACCTATAATTTGAGTAGCAAATTTGCTTTAGATACATAAACAAGGCTATAGGACATCTTACCTATCATCGTTTGATGCATTGTGTAGTAGGCCTAGAGTGTGTAGACTAGTTACTTATGCCATCATTGTTTGCTACTTCTTTGCATATTCTTTAGAAGATTGACAATGACTTTGTTAGTGGCCTCTGCTTGGCCATTTTCTTATGAGTAGTAAGGTGACAAGAAGGAATTTTTAATGAAAAAGTACTTGTAAAATTCTTTATTCTTAACACTGCTAAACTATGGCCCATTGTCTATTACTATCATCATGGGTAAGCCAAGTCACTATGTTATCTAACACAAATTTGCAACCTTGTTGTGATGTTGTCTTCATAATGGGAATAGCTGAAAGAAACTTGGTGAAATATTCACTTGAAGTTATTATGAAGCTATTCCCTATGGAGGACTTGGGCATTATTGGCCCAATGATGTCCAAGCCCTAATGTTGAAAAGGCCATGTGATTTGTGTTGTGTATAGTTCCATTGGTGGAAAATGCATTAGGTTGCTATGTCATTGACACATGTCACATGTTTTGACCTTAAAGATGCAATTGCACTCCATGTAAGACCAATAATTGCCTAGCCATCTAATTTTCACCACCATTGCTCTATGTGTTATATGACCTCCACATAGTCCCTCATGGACTTGTTCAACAATTGTTTGCACTTAACTATCACTCATGTAGGTTAGCAGTATGCCATTGTAGGATCTATGACATAATGTGTTATCACCCACGATGATGTACTATCATAAAAATTTACACACTATGTCTTTTTTGGGTGGTAGTTAAATGCTTCAGAGGTTCACCTTGTAGAAGGTATTTCTTGAGGTCATTATTCCATTATACTATGTGGGTTGTGCTTACTATGGCTATGGATGCAAGTTTGTGATTTGTGTAATAGGCTTAGTCCAATCCATTACTAAGGTGGACAAGTTCATTTGTAGCCACTCCTCCATCAACTTCTGTGTCACCTCATTTCTTCCTTTGAAAGCTATCCAATAGTAGGCATACTCAATCTTAGAGATACACCAGGTGGTGTCTCTTTGCAATCTAGCTACTAAGAAATCATATCTGGACTAAAGATCTTTGATCTTCTCAGCCTAGCTACTCACCCTCTCTTGTAGCTTGTGCACATATTTCCACAAGTGCTATTTCTAGCACCTATAGATCCACAATTCCTTCGCATAGGAAAGTGCATAGTTTTTCAATGTCTCATACATATGATGAGGCACCTAATCCACTTGAAGAGGGAGGTCAAGAATGACATTCAGGTTAGCCACCTTCCTTAGATCCCACTAAAGCTTAGCACTTGTAGGCATGCAACAATTGATAAATCTTATTCAACAACTAAGAATTCAAGTAGTGACATAAAGCAAAACAACATTACACACACAACAAGCTCAAGATCTACTTATTACAAGTAGTCCACCATGTTCTCAACAATTCCTTCTATGAAAACAAATTTATCAAGCATATTTACCCATGACTCCATGTGGTAGGTAGATGTGGGACTACTGGTGGGAACATCTAATGATAGAACATAATGATGTAATTTATCATATAACCAAATAGCTAAAATTACTAGAGAAAATAAGAAAAGATGGATGGCAATCCAAGTTAGTTACCTAGTAAGCCCTTAGGTGTGAGTGTGGGGGGCTCACCGAGTTGTGCACCATCAAACAAGTTATCAAAATTACCCTCATTAGAGTGGAGCAAAGCCTCTTCCTCAAATTATCAAAGGGTCTCTACTACCTCATGTAGCTCTTTACCATAAGCTACCTCCCCCTCAACTTGAGGAGGTGCTTCTTCTACTACCACCTCAATTGTTGCTCTTGTAGCCCTCTCTTTTGTCTCTATGATTAACACATACATACATTGCACATTAGTATACATACACATGTCATAATCTAATTAATAGTATAGGATAAAATAAAAACATAAAAATAAAAATATGCATAAGTATAACTAATGCACCATACTAACCTACAAGCTCTGCATGCAAGATTGGAATCTTGATGTGCATCCTCTTGCTACTTGGCCTTCCAACCTCAGAGGCAGTCTCCTCTGTAGGATATGGTTACTTGATCTTAGCCTTATATGGTTCCACCATATCTACTATATAGTGGTTCATCTTAATCATGTCCTTGGTTCCAATTGGAGAACCCTAGCCTATATTGTCACATGAATAATGTGACTACCCCATGGGACCCTTGGTCATTATGGATAATGACTCATCAATTCTCTTTGGGGGGTCCTTTGCATGTGTAGTCATGAGCATGTGCTTAATCCATGATTTGGATAGTTACGCGTGGCCTTACACACCCATCATCGATTGTTTCACATAACCAAGAGCTTTGTGAACCATTGTAGGTACTCTACAAAGAACATGAAGTGGACATGGGACCTTCCCTAGACGTTGAACCACAACTTAGAGATCTCCACATGCAAGCTGGTGGCTATGTACATAGCCTAGTTAAACCTTGTACCTTCTAGTAGCATCTCCTTCACCACTTGTGCCTATTCCATCCCAAGGGTCTTTCCTTGGAACAACAACTTTGGAAAGGCAAGAGTGCAGAATAGAGGGTAGATCTCCCACACCTTAGGCACTAGCACATCCTTAATTAGTATGCCCTTATGATATTGAGTGGCCTCCAACCAATCATCGATCTCCCCTCTATGGTTTACCTCCCTACTAGCCTTATTAATAATCATTAGGCCATTATTAGGGAGTCCAAAGAGGTTGGCAAGGAAGGTCTTGCTAAGGTCTAGCACTACCATCATGCTACACACTTGGGTGAAAAATTGCCTAACATCACTATTGAAGAAGTTGATGATGGTAACCATTTTAACCACTAGGATACTTGAGCTAAGGGTCAAAAATAGGTCCATCAACCTTGCATGCATGAGCCAAGTTATCATTTCATTTGAAGCTTTATGGAATAGCCAGTGTTGTGCACCCTCCACATCACCATGCTTCATGATGAGGGTGGCCTTTGTATGATCCATGGTGATCATTGTCGCCTCACCTAAGACAACTACCACTACAACAAAGGCAAAGCAATGTTAGCATCACATAAAGGAAAACTAACATTCATATACAAGCAACCACATATGCCAATACATAGAAATGAAAATGGCACAAATGGAATGTGAGATGGGAGTGGTGCTGCAAGCATCTCCTTGATGTTGAACTCACCGATAGCCCACTAATCATCCAACCAACCATGAATCTTGCACCACTTGTATGCCTTTGGGTATTGAGTGGGTTAGGCCTTCAAATTAGGAACCACCTACTCAATCACAATTACTTAAACATTTGTGCTAGATGAGAACACCTCCTGGGTAGTGTAGGTCAAAGCTAGAGCATCTACCTCATCATGTAGGCCCTCCTCATCAACTCTAAACCCAGCATGAATCATGAGGCATTAGTGATCTAACATGAGCTATTAGCAAAACAATATATGAAATCCATGAGAACACTTACCCTCTAGCATAGTAGACAATCCCATGTGGGTTTTGGAATAGGGTATGCACTCGGAATGCAATAAAAAAGGTGTTGCACTTATTATAACAAAAGAACCCCATCATGCATCATATTCTAGATAGCTGTGGAGCACTCCTAGGATCTCTACCTGAACAACCTATCCCATCACTACTAGAAGTAGGCTCATCTAAGATGAATTCTAAGATGCACTAGTTAGCCCTAGATAGTAATGTTTCGATGATGGTGCTAGCAGCCTCCACTACCAAGTGTGACCACATGATCATACTAAAGAGCTACCATAAGTACTCTAGGAACTCATGAGCCCCTGGCTAGAACCACATCACCTAATGATCCACCCACATATCTAGCGTATTAGAGTGTTGGGGATGGGCTCACTCATGTAGCATAGGATGCCCATGAGCTCCGCTACGATCAAAATAGGCTTTACTAGCACCTTGCAATCGCCAAGCAATAACAAAACATTAGTATACATACATGAAAATATTAAGATAAGTTAGCAAAATTAACATAATACAATATGGATTAGCAAATATTCTTAATTTTGGCAATGCCCTCTAGAGCCCCATGGGTATAATACATCAACCAATCCATTTCATGTGCCTCATACTCACTAGGGTATAGCATGTTTTCATAGGCTTAGCATTACATTTCATAGGTTTAGCATCATGCATAATTTATGAAATTGAAAACTTTTTCTAACTCCAGATTACCTCAATGGAGAGCATAATCTAGAAATCATAAAGTTTTTCTAACTCTAGACTACCTTAGTGGAGAGCGTAGTCCAAAAAATTGGAAAAAGTTTCTAACTTTGGACTACCTTAGTAGAGAGAGAAGTCCAAAAAGAGGGAATTTTTT
This sequence comes from Gnetum montanum, assembly GCA_015680685.1. Taxonomy (NCBI): domain Eukaryota; kingdom Viridiplantae; phylum Streptophyta; class Gnetopsida; order Gnetales; family Gnetaceae; genus Gnetum; species Gnetum montanum. The sequence goes on along the minus strand of MNCI01009146.1, from coordinate 58,745 downwards.
TTCTAACTCTAGGACCACCTTGATTACACTCTCAAACATGGAGGGCATAGTCCCAAAAAATAGGAATTTTTTCCAAACACTTGCAACATAGGCATTTTTACAAACACTTATTAGACTACACTCTTAATGCATGGAGAGGATAGTCCCATAGTTGTGGAGAGTGTAGTCTCCCACAACATTACACCTAGTAACCCCCTTCATCCAACACCATGGCAGGCTATGTCTCTAGCACTACCCCCACTTAAAAAATAAAAAAAAAAGAAAAGAAAAAATGTGCCCTAGCATCGATCATCCTTGCAACCCCCACAGCCATGCTGTGGGGCATAATCACCCCTACAGCCCTTATAGCTAAGTCACAAGTGCAATAACCCCCATAAACCTCATGTTGTGCGATGCACCTAGCCTCTACTCATGCCAAAAATAGAAGAAAATTTTTAAATTTTTTTTCAAAAATAAAAATGTAAAACAAACCCTTGCTGTGCTCTTTGTCCCTACGATAGGCTACTTCTTGGCCACTACTAGAATTCCTCCCTACAACTATGCCACTATAACCACACGTGTAGCCCCACTTCACCCACATCCTAGCCCACCTACAATCCTAAGCCTTAAAACCATAGAACCCCAGTGCAAGTCCCCTGTCACTACCCTATGCCATGTAGCAGTGGCCATTTTCTCCATAGTCGTGCCAAAAAATGCAACATGATGCCCTCCTTGAGCACATGCATAGATCAAAATCCTCCTCACCATCACAACCTTCCTACCACCATGGCCAAAATGGTGAGCAATTATGGTGGTCACCACCATGGTAGGTCGCACCATACGACTATGCTCCCAAACCCTCACCAAGGATGAAACACAAAGAAAAAACAAAAACAATCAAATGGAAAAGTGTAGTTGGGGTAATTGGATGATGTTGATGGCCTCCTCTCCTCTATGCACACTTTTGATAGGTGGCCTAGTGCTCTCTCCCTCTTGATGATGTTCACCAGTCTTGGGTGCAGGCGTCCACTTTAGTTCATCCTTCTTCTCCAACTACTCTCTCCACTGGCAATAGCACAATAGCAATAGCAAGACTATGTTATGGATATCATGGTTGATAGTAGCAAAATGACAACTTTCCCACAATGAAAATGCACCTATATACCCTCCTAGGATCATTTAATGATTCACCAACCTAGAACTATGCTCCACACTAGGTGCCCAATGGAAAGTGTAGTTGGGTTAGAGCGCAGTCACCCACACTTAGCCAAAAATTTCAATTTTTAGTTGCCCTACAAATGCTTTAGCTATTCCACTTCCTAAAATTTCCTAGCTATCCTTGAAATAGCACATCTAACACCTCCATAGTTTGCTAAGACCTAAAACTAGCATGAACATGACCTATCAATGCCTAAAACTAGCATAAACGTGTTACCTTCCTTATTAGCCCACATGCATACTTAGGAAAATGTCATCACATTGCTTTTTCTTCATTCACGCATATTCACTTTATTAAAATAGGTGTCACTTGACATTTTTCTAGTTCATTTTGTAGGAGCACAACATGACTATGCAAGAGTAGATCTTCTTCCCTTTGGTCCTCATGGGGCCTCATGGTGATATTAAATAATGCATTGACCCTCATTCGCTAAACCTTGAGCCTATAGCCTACAATGAGTACATAGCATCTATAGATGCACCACTAGACTCTCCTAAACATCCAGTTAAGGCTCGCAACATAGAGGTAGTGGACATCACAGAGGATTTCCTTATGGAGATCCCTATAGCTATACCCAACAACAAGGAAAAAACACTAAAACTAAGCTTCTTACTAAAGCTCTAGTATGCCCAAGGCATTGCTAGGATGCTTAATGATAAAATCAAGGTATTTTCATGGTCATATGAGGACATGTTAAGCCTAGATCCTTAGCTAGTCTAGCACAACATCATTCTCAATCCCTACGTTAAACTAGTCAAACAAAAAGTGTGTAAGGTTAGACCTGAGGTGGCATTGGTAGTTTATGATGAAATAACCAAGCTTTACAAAGTTGGTTTCATCCAATCTATTGACTATGTAGATTGGGTCTTCAACATCATAGTTGTTCCTAAGAAAAATGGAAGTATATGCATTTTCATAGACTTATAGGACCTAAACAAGGCAACCATCAAAGATAACTTCTTGTAACCTAGTATCGATCTACTAGTCAATACCATAGTTGGACATGCCTTGCTATCCTTTATGGATGGGTTCTTAAGCTCCAACCAGATTAGGATCAACCATGAGCACCAACTTAGTAGAACCTTCATGATCTCTTAGGGCATGTTTTTCTATACCATGATGTCTTTTGGACTCAAGAACATAGGAGCAATGTATCAACACACAATGACATATATCTTTAGTGATTACATGCTACATTTTCTCAATGACTACATTAATGACATTGTCATTAACTCCAAATTGGCCCAAAACCACACAAATCATCTAGACCTAGTGTATAAATGTTACCTAAAACACAAGCTTAGGTTGAACCCCAAGAAATGTGTTTTTGGCATTAGAATGGGCTAGATGCTAAGCTTTGTAGTGTCCAAAGTAGGTATACACATAGACCCCAACAAGGTTAAGGACATAATGAACCTAACACCCCTAGCCAACCTTAATAAGTTATGAGGGTTTCAAGGTAGATTACAATTCATACATAGGTTTATCACCTAGTTAATTAACAAGTTACAGCTGATGCAACATCTGCTTAAGAAATGAGCCCAATTCAAGTGGATCATCCAATTCCAACAAGAATTTGAAAAACTTAAGTAAGAGTTGGTGCAACTACCTAAAATTCACCCTGCACAAGGAGATATGCCTTTTTACATCTACCTTGCTACTCTTGATACATCAATCACCTCTCTACTTTGTCAAAAGTTAGATGATGACACAAAGGTCCTGGTTTACTACTTGAGCCACACATTAGTAGCCCATGAAGTAAAGTCTAACAATGTCAAAATGCACTACCTCACCTTAGTCTTCTCACTTAAAAAATGGAGGTATTACCTTTTACATAGTTAAGTTAATATCATTTACAAAAATGATGTACTCCAAGAAATAACAATGAATATCTACAAAAGTACTCATATTGTGCAATGGAAAGAAATAACAATGGAGTTTAATCTACAATACATTACGCAAGCCTCAACAAAAGGTCAAGTTATAGCTACATAACTCACAACTTCACCTATAAATGATTAAGCAACCATAGACCCTAAATTCCTAGACGAGCACATTAATAGCATTTCCCAAGAACTTAACAAGTGTGAGGCACTCTTGCATTTTGATAGAGCTTCAACCTTCCAAGGAGGAAGTGCCATTGCCATTATTACATTTTCCTTTGGGGAGATTTGACCCTTTGCATATCATTTTACATTTCCTTACACTAACAACTTGGTAAAGGACGAAGGTCTCCTTCGAGGTATCCTTGTAGCAAGCAACCTAGGAATCCAACACATAGTGATCCAAGATGATTCACAATTAGTGATTAACTAGGTGGCAGAGGTTTGTGCTTGCAAGGCCCAACATTTACAACCTTACTATAAGTTGGCAAAGAACTTACTTCAACACTTTGCAACTATCAATGTCCAACATATTCCTTGAAACAAAAATTTCATAGTTGATGCACTATCAACATTAGCACTTAGCATCACACCCAACATGTTCAATGCATTTCCCACCTTAGTGACAGATTACACCATGCCTACAATGCAAATCATTGACATCGCATCCATAACCATAGTAAGCACAACCCATGCAGGAGAGTGGTATGATGATATCAAGGTGTACCTTTTATAGGGTGAGCCTTTGCAACACTTAACTACTACCCAAAAAGATGGAGTGCACAAAATTTCATAGTAATACATCATCATGGGAGATAACACATAATTTTTCAAATCCTACAATGGAATACTACTAACCTATGTAAGCAATGGCAAAGTGCAAACAATTTTTGAGCAAGTCCACAAGGGACTGTGTAGAGGCCACATAGCACCTAGGGAAATGGCAACAAAAATTAGATTGCTAGGCTATTATTAGCCTTACATGGATCATAATTCTGTCTCAAAGTTTAAAACATGTGACATCTATCAATGACATGATAACCTAATGCACATGCCACCAACTGAATTGCATAGAACATAAATCATGTGGCCATTCCAATGTTGGGACTTGACATCATCGAATCCATAATGCCTACATCCTCTGTAGGGCATAGCTTCATAATAATCACAATTAAGTATTTTACCAAATGGGTTGAGCTATTCCCATTAGGAAGACAACATCACAACAAGTTTGCAAATTTGTGTTAGAGAACATAGTGATCCGTTTCAGCTTACCCATGACCATAGTAATAGACAACAGGTTGTAATTTAGTAGTGCCAAAATTAAAGTCTTTTGTGAGCACTTTGGCATCAAACATTTCTTCTTGTCACCATACTACTATCAATAAAATGGACAAGTGGAGGCTACTAACAAAGTAATCATCAACCTTATCAAGAAGATGCTAAGCAAAAACAAACAATGATGGCATGAGCAACTAGTCTATGCACTCTTAGCCTACCGTACACCATGCCAAATGACAAGTAAGATGCCTTATATAGCCTTCTTTACAAGTATGAAGCAATCTTTTCACTTGAATTGTAGGTTCCATCACTCTTGGTGATCCTCTCCAACTTCATTGACAAAGTTTAGAACAATGAGTTGAGAATCATAGACCTCAACTCAATAGAGGAGAAATGTATGCAAACACTTGATTGCATTGAATGAAATCAAGAAAAGAAATGACAAAAACATCATCACAACTAGCATTAGCACTCGATCAAGAAAGGGGACCTAGTCCTTAAGGCCATTCACAAATTTGAGTCTCAACCAATTGGGAAGGACCTTTCTTAGTCACTAAGGCCTATGAAAATGGAGCATTCAAGCTTGCTAATCAAGGAAAAAATGAGTTTTCCAATCTAGCGAACCATTCATACCTACAATTGTATTACATCTAGTATGCAACATTGTGCATCAATGAAATAAGGTAAGCATTCATGAGCTACAACATTAAAATGACACACATACACCATTTTTCCGCCATGATGCTAAAATGGCATAGCTTGTCCTTAGGTCACAACATTAAATTGGCACAAAAGCTCATCTTCTATGATGTTAAATTGGCATACTATGTCCACTACGATTCTAAACTAGCACAACAATCTACAATGATATTAAACTGACACAATACATTTTCTATGACACTAAACTAGGACAACATTCATTCACTACAACATTAAACTAGCACACAGTAGTTCACTGGGACTATAAACTAGCACATCATGGTCTACTAGGACCTTAAACTAGTAGGGCTATGGTCTACCAAGATCTTAAACTGGGTTCATAGTTAGCCATGCATAATTCTACAAGCAAGCAAGTGAGTATAACTCTAAATCCTCCTCCTTCCCCTCTTTTCTACACCATGTGGGTGGGCATACTATAGTCCTAGGATGGAGTACCTACAACTAGCATAGGCTTTGGAGCATTTGTAGCATTATCACCCCCTACCATTTTACTAGCTTTTGGAGCACTTGCCACTAGTCCAGCCTTTGGAGCACTAGTAGTGTCTTCACCCTCAAAATTATATTTTCATTATGTGTTGTGTATTTTTCTTGTCTTCATGAAGTTGTGTTTGTAGGATGAAGTCCTAGGTAGTCATGCAGAGATGCATCTCATCATAGCAGCAAGTCACCATATTGCTCTAATGTGCATGATTGGATTAGCTAAGCCTCTCAAGAGTGCACATCCCTATTACCCCACTATAGCCTACCTACATCCATCCCCATGTCCTGATGATTTTGCATTCCCCTGTATAGTCAAGATTGCAAACCCCTTTGATGCTCACATACTATGACTACATGACACCTTCTTCAAGTTAAATCGTAGAACCCAAGGTGGACATAACATAATTCATCCCATAGGAAGCCTTTATTGGCTAGTCAAAGCCTAGATGGATGTAATACAAGTCATCCTAGGGAGGAAACACCTATCCTATAGATTCAGCATAGTTTCACAAACACCAAAGCAAACCCCATCTAGTGGCATGTAGTCCACTTAATGGAAAGCACCTCATAATAAGCATTTAACAATGTGAAAAGCCTAATGAAGCTTCATCCCATAGCAAAAAAATAAATACTTGGGAGAAGAGGGGGGATTGAGCACATCCCCAAGAAATCTAATAGTTCTACAATTTCACAATTGTTCTAGCCTTGAAATTATTTTGACTCTCTCATGAGCACTCTGACAAGAGGTCAATGTTTTCAAGGGCAAACCACTCTGGTTCCATGATCACCATTAGCTATGCTAACTTCATATCCTATATCATGACATCTTTTTTACACTACATCTCCTCTTTTTACCCCTAGCACATTACCTATACTTTTTACCCCTAGCATACCACTATCCAAAGCACTCTTGAGCACGGTGCAATAACATTCAATTAGGTACTGATGAGCAATGTTGATGCTAGATCCACTATGGTGTTTTTTTGTTCTTTATTAAAATCTCTCAGGCCATTCCTCTAGACATCAACAAAGGGGATCTAATGAAACACCACCAAATTTGAACTACAGAATCCTAGGTGCAAAATTTTCTAAATGTTGAGACTACTCTCTTCATTGCCCTAGAGCGTAGTTAAGCATATTCAACACAAATTCCAATTTTACAATTTTTTCTAAGTGTCAAGCTAGCCACTGAAAAATCTAGAAAGTGCTAAGACTACACTCTCCACTACGCCAAAGTGTAGTCAACATGAAGGCCTAGTTTTTTGTAGATTTTTCTAAGTGTTGAGACTACACTCTCCACCAGCCCATAACGTAGTTGAGCGTAGTCAACTAGAAGCTAGTTTTTGTGGGTTATGACAAGTGCTGGGACTATGCTCACCCCTAGTTGGGAGTGTATTCATCCTTCAATGATGAGTGTAGTCAGCACATTGTCATATTTTGCATAATTTTTCTAAGTGTTGGACTATGCTCTCCCCTAGTCCAAAGCATAGTCAAGCATAGTTAATGAGAATAGCCTCTAGCTACCTCCACAACACAACACTGACATGTAGCTCAACTCTAACTCAACTCTAGCAAGCATAGTATAGTAAAATTCATCTCTTTTTATTCCCTTTTTGTTCCCAAAATTGTAACTATGCTTAACTCCACATAAGATAGTGGAGAGTGTAGTCTCCAAAGTTGCATTTTTCAAGTACATTATAGTCCTCTTGGTGCACATACATGCACTTGGTAGTGTAGTCATATTCTCTCAACCTCATAGAGCCTGACAAAGAATAGTAGAGCACAACACTTCTAGCTTCAGTGGGAAGGATAGTTGGGTGATGGTGCAGTCCCAACCATTCCCTCTACCACATGCTAGTCACTATGCATTTCACACTAAACCTAGCCCTATAAATAATCCTACCCTCAATGTTTTTGAGGTTGGAATATTTTAGCATTAGGAAAGATTCAAGGTTGGTAAGTTGGCAAATTTGGGTGAAAAAAATCAAAGCATCAACAAACTAAAGGTACTCTAGTGAACTAGAGAGAGGCAGAGTTGCATAGCACTGCAGCCCACGATACACCACGATAGCCAACCTGGTAGGCATAAACACCATGGCTAAACACTCCCAAGATTGTTACTATGTTGTCCATTGTGCTTATTACACACCATGTACCATCTACACCCTCTTGGAGTTAGCTATGCTCAACCCCATTTGTGGTGTTGTTTCACTCACTCACTCTCCCTTTCTTTGCATTTTCAGCATTTTACTTGCATTTTCTATAGTTTTAATGCATAGCTACACTTGGATGGTAGTCCCTGCACGTTGGAAACCTTTTTTTTTCACTAAAAATCTTGACTACGCTCACCCCCACTAACATCATTAACATCGTTCACACACTTAGCATCATTCTACATCAGCATGGTAGCTAACCATGCTACACCCTAGTTGCATCCAGTAAGTTCCTATTCAATCGACAAGACCATTCAGGGAACCTCATCTCCACCTCTAGCAAGCCCTTGTGTAGACTTGGAATTAGGACTATGCACCCATGGATTCCTTAGTGTTCCAACCACCAATTTTTTTTTGTCTCCATAGTCTAAAACACATAGTCCTATGCAACCACTGATTTTATTTTGAAGTATGTATGCATTATTGTTTCTAGAAAGCATGAGACACCTAAACTTGAATTTTTGAAAGAAGATGTGAGCCCTATGATTATCATCATAAGGAGGAGATAAACATTGTCTTTAAATAAAACTTTTTCCCACCAATAGTTTCTTGTCTCTATGTAAGGAACAAAGAAACAGTGGTAGCCCTAAGTTGCTACCAATAGTTCTTTTGGTGCTAGAATGAGGGCTTCATTTAGTTGCTACTCTAGTCATAAATGAACAACTTGATAAGTTTGAAGAATTTGAAAGTCTGAAGGAATACTCTCAATATAAGACTATTAATTCATCAGAGGAAAAGGAAGAAAGATTTTTTTGAATCACCTCTTCTATTTGGATTACTAGTATTTAAGATAATGTGAAGTAATTCTAAGTTCAACAACTAGAATAAGTTTCAAAATGGTAAATCCACTACCAATAAACCCTTGGTAAGGAGCCACATCATTGAGATTACCAAATTACAATGATATCTCTAAGGCAACTTACAAATACTTACCCAAGCTTTTCATTCTTGGTAAAGATTATTTAGCTAAAGAATATGTTCATTTGTTTGAATTAGCTTTAGCACATGCAAAAATTCAACATCAATATCAAGCTTGTAGGCTATTTGTAGTAAAATTAAAAGACTTGACTTAAATTTGATACTCTAACTTACCAAAAAATAGTATTATTGGCTAGGACAACATCAAAAATCTATTCTTAGCTTAATTTAGTAACCAAATTGACCAAAAAAAATTGTATTTCAAGTTAGTTTAGGTGAAGAAAGGGTCTAAAGAATCAATTAGGGAATTTAACATTAAATTCTAGCAAACTTGCGAATTTTTTCAAAGGCAAAATAGACCCTTATATGAACTATTTAAAGACATATGTTTAAATGATATAAATGCAAACATTTTAATTTGGCTAAGACGAATTCCAAATATAATGACTTTGAATGATTTCATTTATGATGATGTCAACTTAGAATTACATTTAAACTTAACTAATGAAGTCATTCTTCAAACATCAAAAGGTGAGCAAAAAGCATTAATTTTTGTGCAAAATATATCTTAGTTTAAAAAATTACACTGTACTATTAATAAAAACAAGAGTAGACCAATGAAGATTCTAAAAAAGGAAAGCTAATGAACGAATTTTTCAACAAAGTAGTCAAATTAGAAAATGTAGTAGCTAAAGTTAAGATCAAAGAAAAAATAGAAGCATAGAAAGCATAGACATTAGGATACCAAATTAATTAATAAATTCATAAGATGATAATAATGTAGCTACCTAAAATTTTCTTGACATTGAATCTAATGGTCAATTATCTAGTATTCATTATGTTAGTAAATATTCTAAAAGTGAATTAAGTGACATTTCCTCCTTGATAAGTTTGAAAGTAGATTTGTCTTAAAATGAGGAATTCATTAATAATGATGGATCTAAATACAACTTAAGATCAAAATAAAAATTAACTACATCTAGGCATCCAAACATCACCATTGATCCTACTACCAAAAGATAAGCTTTCAAACTAAATGAAAAATAAGAGAAAAAAGAGAAAATTTTACAAATTGAAAAAAATCCTAAAATTTAGTCATCTAACAAATGATTTTGGAATTCAAGTTTTTATGGTTAAGGAGAATATGAATTAATATAGGATTTAAAACATGTTAAAGAAAACATTAGCATATATCAAATACTACAAATGGGAAGTCAACAAAAGAAGGTTTTAGAACTAGTTAAAGCAAATAAGAAGGTTGGATAATTTGAACTAAGATATGTTTGTAACGAAGATAAAATAGTAAAATATAACTATACCTATACTCTAGATAAAGAAGATCATTTTTTTCCTATAATAATAAAATTAAATGAAAAATATTTGCAAAATTTTTTAGTTGATCTATCAGCTACATCAAATATTATGTTATTATGTATCTATAAATAATTAGGATTATCATTAGAAGTATCTAGCAAGAAAATTATTTAAGTAGATAAGATCAGAGTAAAAATTATGGGACAATTACCAAATGTCTTACTTCAAATTACTTTAGAACCTCATGTTAGGAGTAGAGTAACCATCCAAGTAGCCAATATCCCATAATCATGTAGTCTCTTGCTATGTCAAAGTTAAAGTTAAAAAAACTTCTAGATATATGTCAACAAATTATTTATACATGTGGCTACCATGGAAGGGAGAGCCTAATCAAATATACATATATAATGAGCCCTTAATGATTAAGAATATTACTTCTAACGAAAAGAACAAAATCATTGAGACCAAGCATATTGGAATAGGAGTATGTTCACTTAGAGAAGTCCAAGTGCTAAAAAGAGAAGAAATTAAAGGCAATAATGATAATTTTATTTTGATGATTCTTGTAATTAAAAAAGGACTAGAGTTGGAATAGTGTTAATAAAGGATAATTTTCAGTAAATTCTCCTAGCTATACATCTATCATTCCCATGTACAAATAATAAAACTGAGTATGAGGCCTTGTGTATTAAAATTAGGACTTTGGAAGAAGGGATTAAAAGAATTTTAATTAAAGGAGATTTAAAAATTATTTGTGAATATGTAACAAATAAAGGTTTAGTAAAAAGTTCATTCTTAAGGCCACATAAACAACTCTTCTATGAATTATTATACCAATTTGAAAAATATGAAATAAGCATATATGTAGAGAAATAACTAGTTAGTGGATGAGCTAGCAATAGCAGCCTCAACATTGGATCCGTCAAACATTGTAAATATAAAAGAGTTGCAATTAAAATTGAAAATTAGCCTCAATCCTAGATAACATAGAAAACTTCCAGGTATTTGAAGATGATGATCAATTACTTGGGTTCTTAAAGAATAAGGAATTATTTGAAAATAAAGTTATGTCCAAACAAAAAGTTACATCATAGCTTAGACCAAATTTTATTACCAAAATGATAGTTAATTATGAGCATGAGTTTAATAAAATGTTGCTTAAGGGGATGGAAGTTCAAAATCCAAATGACCAAGCTTATGAAATAGTAAATCTAGGATCTAGAAAATGCCAAGAATGTTAAATATCACTAAAGGAAATTATTCCATTTTTAGACAAAATTGTTATCCTTGTTAAAGAATAATTTGGTTAATTTTTCATGGTCTTATGATCACCTTAGAGAATTTAGACCTGATGTGATCACTCACAAGATTCCATTAATCAATGATTCTATGGTGGTAAGACAAAAGCAAAGGAATTTTAACCCATATTTTGAACCAGCTATGGAATTTGAAATCAAAAAGATATTATAGGCCAAAATCATATATCCTATCTCATATTCTATTTGGCTAGCCAATCTTATACCTATAAGAAAAAAAGAATGGTGACATTAGGCTATGTATTGATTTTAGAAATTTAAATGAAGCTTTAGAAAAGGATAAATATCTATTTCCTAGAATAGATGAAATGCTAATCAAAGTATCTAGATGTTAAGTATACCCTTTTCTAGTTTATCAGGGTATAATCAAATTATGAAAAAATGATAGATATAAGATAGCAATCATTACTAAGTGGAGAAATTTTACTTATAAGAGGATGCCATTTGGATTGTCAAATGTTGAAGTCACTTTCTAGAGAGGTATGGATATAGCTTTTAAAGGTTTAATAGGAAAATTTATTGTAATTTATCTATATTATATTACTATTTACTCAAAGAAACAAGAAGATCATATTAGTTACCTTGAATATATTTTTAACAAATGTCAAGATTATGACATTTATTTGAATCTTATGAAGAGCATTTTTGGAGTCAAGCCTCAAAGCTTATTAGGGCATATAATTTATCCAAAAGGTATGGTAATAGATAACGCAAGAATTCAAGCTATTCAAAATATTGAATACCTTACCAATAAAATATTCCTTAGATCCTTCTTTGGAAAAATAAAGTTTGTCAAGAAGTTTATACCAAGATTTACTAAGATCATTAAATCTTTAATGTACATGCTCAAGAAAGACATGAAATTTAGGAAGATACCTAAATCAAATAAAGTATTAGTGAAAACTAAAATGGCTATCCAAGAAGCTCTATGTTTAGCTAAACCTAAATTAAATGAGGATTTCTAGCTACATGCTTTTGCTTCTAGTGTTTTGATTGTTATAATTCTAACTCAAAGGAAAAATGATTAAGATGAACTAGTCAAATTCTTTGGTTACCAACTTAAAGGTTCTAAGTTAAACTATTTAGGTTTAGAAAGATAGGCATACACTGGATTAAGGTGCTAATGCATTTTAAGTATTATCTAGAAAGTGCTTTAATCCATATCACAAAACTAGGGTTTGTTAGGTAATTCTTAGCTCAAAAGGAAATTGTGTTGAAAAGAGGAAATTGGATTGCTAAGCTTAAATGATTTAAATTTTCAGCTTCAATGATTTAAATTTTCATTAGAATTATGTAAAATAGTTAAAGTAATAGGATTAGCCAAATTAATAGCCAAACAAGCTAATATTTGTGTATTAAATTCTAATAATAAAAATTGGTATGATGAAAATTTAGAATCCTTTATTTCAAGAAAAGCCCTAAATAATTTGACTATGAGTTAAAGAAGATCTTTTCTTAAAGAGAAAAATAAGTTTATGATGAAAGATGGAATCTTTTACAGAAGGGATTTTATAGTTTTTCTATTGGAATGTGTTAAAAATTATCAAATTGAGCTCGTATTGGACCAATTTCATGATCATGAAAACTTGTTTAATGATTCACCTAAATCTACTATGTAATACATATTACATTGTAGATTTTATTGGCCTAGCATGTATGAATATATTAGCTTAAATATTCAATGTTTTTACAAATGTTAAATCCATGGGCCAAAAATCATGAATGCTACTACTTGTCTAAAACCAGTAATTGTAGAAAGAGCATGTCAACAATGGGATTTAGATTTTATCGGAACAATTACTCCATCAAAATCTAAACATAGACTTATACTTATAGCTACAAATTATTTTACCAAATGGATAGAAGCAAAAGCTCTAAAAAAAATCCTAACATCAAATATAATAAGGTTTCTTGAAGATAATATCTTAAGTCATTTTCATATGCTAGAAGTATTAGTATTGAATAATGGCCTTGTATTTAAAATTTAATAATTTATAAGTTGGACTTCTAAGAAATCTTCTTTTCTTCTCCTCATAAAAGAATTACCCTTAGGGAAATGGGTTAGCCAAATCTACACATAAAAAGCTTATTCCTTACATAAGAAGATCAATGGAAGGGAATTTAGCAAATTGGCATAATTACCTATGATTTGCTTTATGGACAACTCACATATGAATTAAGAAGTCCTATAATCTAGTTTATAGAATTTTTGTAAGAATTATCAATAAGATCGTACCATCAGCCTTAGAATTTGTACAAAAGTATAATGAAAAGATAGACAAAGATAGAATTTTAATGTTTTTTCTTATCAAGAGAGAAGTTAAATTTGATAAAGCCAGAAATAATTTGTTAATAAATGCATCATGGATCAAAATATGATTGGATAAAAAAGCTATAAAATGTATATTCACTATAGGTAACCTAGTTTTTCTTTTGAACACAAGAAGAAGAAATGATCATAACAAATTTTCTACTAAATGGGTAGGTCCATCTGTTATCAAGAAACAAGTGTCAAATGATACTTATAAGTTGTACCTGATGGATGAAACTTAACTATAATTTCAAATTAATGACATTCATCTTGAGTACCACTTTGGGCAACCACTAAATACCTAATGGAGCTAAGGGAAATTGGAGATTGTAAATATGTAGACAGCAGTTTGTTTTGGAAGTTAATAAATAAGCTTAATGTGAATTTAATAATCATCCAAGCTAGTTGTTATGATGGAAAATATTTTTGAGAATCTTGGTTATATAATGAAGTGTGACTAGTCTTTTCATTTAGTAAAAACTCCTAAGCTTAGAGCAATGTAAAAAATGGCAAGGAAAAGGCCTTTCATCCTTTATCTATCTAGATGTTTTCCTAAGCATATCATAATGGCATATTATAAAGCTTCAAGCCATGGGCTCCATACAATTATTCTTACCTAACATGGTTGGATAACAAGCTTTCTCTTATGAAAAATGGTCACTATATTCATGCTTAAGTTTTGGGTGATTAAAATTAATGTTCAAAACTTATAAGACTAGATAGTAATGAAGAAAATCTAAAAAATTCAAATTCATGGAAAGAAGTTGTCATCTTACAAGCTACCAATCAGCCTAGCTAAGAGAAAAATCAATGATCCAACTTAAATTTACAAACAAAACACTAGTCTAGAAGAAAGGCAAATAGGATCCTCCTAGACCATTTAAAAAGGGAATTAGCTAGGAAAGTAGTAGAATAACCAAAGCTAGAGAAAAGACATAAAATCAAGAAGATAAAAGGATGGCTAGAGTTGTAACCAAAATTGAGTATGACAAAGCTTCTAGAGAAAAGGTTCCAAAGAAGGTCATGGTGGCCATTTTGTATTCACCATTTAACTAGTTTACATATAGCCAAAATTAAGTAGGCATATGTATATTTTGAATGGCATTAAGGCTACATGGGATTTTTATACTTTTAAGCCTTAAACTTTATAGGACATTTTCTTGAAAAGAAATTTCTTCTAAGGCTTAGTTCATAACTTATTCAAGTATCTACATTGCCTTCTACAAATTTTAGAAATATTCTAGCTCCAAAAGTTATTATTAGACTTAACTAAAAAAATATCATTAATTATTAGCCCACAAGAATACATGAAATATTCCTATTTTAAGAGATTTAGTGTAATGATCCTTTACAAAAAATGAGGATAAAAAATATTGTAACATTTTGGCCATTCATGGATCAAGGCTTAATTCTATAATCTCTACTCAATGAATAATGGGTAATTGTGTAGAAATAATTTTTAGGTGTGAATTGTGTAACAAAGATCAAAATTTTTACAGGGTTCTCCATATGATCAATGCTATGATTTTTTTTGAACCTATCATAAGGAAATATTTGATAAAATGCTTAATCCCTATTGTTGCAATATTAGCCACTCTCATGGAATAGCAATGGAATCAAGGTATTAAGTTTACTTCTTTGCATCTTGCCTCATAGTTTTAAAAATTTTTAATACTCTCATACAATGATATTGGGCTAAGATTGGTTGTGTTGTATTAGTATGTGGAACATAAACCCTACATGGTCTTAAGTTTCTAAGAAAATTCCTACAAAAATGATGGAAAGATTAAATTCAGTTCAATGAAATGTTTCTTCTTGAATGGATGATTTTAAAGATGAATTAGCAATCCAAAACATTCTAATTTGTTGATCATATAAGCTCATAAAATTTTAATCATTCAAAGGAAGTAGGATTTCAGATTATATTTGAATTATGCATCATTATTAATGGGTTATTAAGGTTATAGTTTCTACAAGTTTGACTTGACCCAAGCATACAATCTTACTATTTGCTAGTTAAGATGAGACTATCGAAAATGAATTCATAGAGCTTAGAGATTAGTTTCATCTTAATATAGGATTATCATTTGAACAAATAGTTGAGCATAGAAAGTGATGAGTGGCGAGGTACCCCTACACTCAACCATACGAAACGAGTGTAGCACGCATGATCCGGCAGAACTCCATAGACTAAATGACTAAATGCCACATGGAATACTTGGGGTTAATCATTCGTTGTCTTCCTAGACTTACTTATTGTTGTCACGGTGTATGGTTAAGTAAGTTTGAGGTATATGATTTTTTTTTGGTCTTTTATGGTTTTTCTCCTACGCTAAAGGGTGAAGGGTTGAGAAACTAACTAACTCTAACTAAGGACCTAATTCTAAATTAACTAGTGTCAGCATCCATTCCCACTTACCATACACACCCTGAACTGTGCAACTGTGGCTACAAAACACTAATCATTACTAGGATCACCACATGTAACACATGTGCTCGAGGTGGTCATACTAAGGCACCTAACTAGCCTAAGTGTGATGAGCAATTGATTCCTTGACTAGTCGTACACATCCGTAGATGCTCGTAATCAAGTCATACTCATCCCGCACTCTAGGAGACAAGGGTGAGAGAATCTAATCGCGATGAGTAGCTGATTCCTTGGTTAGCCGTACAAATTCATCAATGCTCGTAACCAAGTCGTACTCAAGCCATGTTACTAGGAAAAAAATAAATAACATGTAATAAACCTATTCCATGCACTACAAGGTTTATCCACAAAGCTCGTCTTTATTGCCGTACACAACTTGCGTTTAGGTAGAAAGTTGCTCGAATAAAGATCTGTTCACTTGGGGACTCCTACTGCGGGCACATGGAAAATATTCTATCTCTGGAGCGATCAAACTACTAGAGTTTCCCTACTTCTAGCCTAGGATGAAAAATGAGGGGAGTGCCGCCTCTTATTTATAGATTTGGTGGTGGACTGCGATATCGTGTACGCAATATCGCAGGGGACGACGCGATATCATGTCTCATCATGCCCTCATGACTAAATGAAAAATTTTCCTTGAGTTCCTTATAATAATATCAGGTAGGTATGGAATTATTGAGGGGAATGGAACTAATGGGATGACATGTGAATGGATCATTATTACAAGACTTAACAAAACTGGTGTTCATGACAACAAGGGTGAACACCTTATTACAATGACATCAGACCTTTGTTGGCAGCTAAGAAAGAGAGAGAGAAAGAAGTGTTGCTGCTACCAATGTTAAAATTGCACCTTTTTTGTCCATCCATAAGTGCGCCATCGATCTTGCTCCTTGCGTAGCTGCTTCAACGCTGCTCCATTCCAAGTGTTTGCTCCAGATCCAGTCCGTTGTTGTACGTCCTCCATATGCAGACACAACGCAATCATATATTAGCAAGGATAATTGAATCATCATCTAATTAATACCTTTCTTCGGTGTAGGTCCATTGGCTAAGTTGTGGTATGGTTGATATGGATCTAGGAATATATTAAAGGATGAATACCGAAGGTGTAGGGGCTAGGAAGAAAATCAAAAATTTTGGGGCTAGGAGAAAATCGAAAAAATCAAGCCCTGTACCCCCATGACTAATCGTGAACCTCTGATAGCATTAGAATGGAGAAAGAAAAGGAGTAAGAAAGATAGATAAAAAGGGACAACTATGGCATCGATGAAACGAATGTCGAGATGAAAATGAACAAGAACAAAATTAATTGCAAAATGTTAAGGAAAAGAATTTAACTAAAGTTCCAAATAGGAATGCTAGTGGGTCCTCCCCAAAGTAGGCTTACGCCATTAATGCCCTAACAAACCCACATTATAAGATTCTGTAGGCTCCGGGAATGTCCTTTGGAAGAAGAGTTAAATTCTTAACCATAAGAATTTACCAAAAAGAAAACAATGTATAAACCAAAATATATAAACTAATAATACAACCAAAAATGAGGTGAATAATGGAGAGAAGGATGGAGAGAAGAGAAATGGAATGGAATCCCAAGAACAAGGTGGTGTACAACCCCTTGTGTGTTTGAGGATTAATGTGACTTGGCAAATCTCATTCCAACTCTGGCCTCAAACCAACCACATCTAGTGACTTCACATCAATGCCTTTGGTTAAACCATCCACTTGGGCAACAAGAATGCACGCTCCAAGAGCTACCACCATTCTGATGAAACAAAGGAGAGAATGGGAAGCGTGAAGGGGCTTAGTTAGAGGGAACAATTTTGGTTCCATAAGTAGTGCTTATAGCCCAAATATTTATTCAATCTAAGGGGTGTGCTTTGAATTCTCACTTGGGTTTTTTTTTCTGTGTTTTGTGTTTTTATGCGTGAGAACCACACCATGCAAAGAATTGATTATTTTTATGGTCTCAGCTTCTGATAGTTGGGTAACATCAGAATGGCAAGAAAACTCAAGGAAAAACATTCAAGCACCCAAGAGAATGACCAACACAAAAGCATCAAATTCCTTTGAAGTCACACCATTTTCAATCCGTGAGTCCTTCCTTAGTTTGAGAAATCCCCAGTCACTGATTTGTTAAAGTTAAAGTTCTTATTAGAAAGGGACTGTACATTTCCAAGCTGAGAGAGACCATAGAAATTGGTGGATGGATGGATGAAGTGGTCTCATTGCCTGCCATATCAAAAGAAACATACCTTAGTATCAACATTATGACTTAAAGGTAAAAACCAAACATTAGCAATCAATATGAAAACAGTTCATACCATCATGAAGAATGCTTATTGTGGGACAAACTTACAGGGTGGATCACACACACACACACACAAAATGGAAAAAGTATAATGATGTTGTAAAACAAAAGTGAGAAAAGTTAAAGAAATTTGTAAAACAAAAATTAGAAAAGTTAAAGAAATTTGTAAAACAAAAATGTGTAAAAAAAAAACATGTAAAACAAAAATCGAAAAAGAACTGAGGGCCCCATATAATTAGCATAGGTGGCCATCTTCCCCATGACTGAGTGGAAAGGGAGAGATCTGAAATAATGAGTGAGGTTGCCCGCTAGTATAGGTGGAACTTGTACTGGCTATTACGGGTGCATAGAAAGGTTTTGTTTGTTGTACATTAACCAATAACCTTTTATCTAGGTTGTCAGGCTTATATATCATCATGGCTCCAGAGGGGAAGATAGTATGAATAATATAGGGTCCTTCCCATAAGGTTTGAAACTTTGTACGTTGGGTTACATGCATGGGGTTCTAGTAAAGGACCTTATCTCCGAGTTTGTACCTAAACCTTCAGATCCTTAAGCCATGACGTTGTTTACTGTGTGCCTTGTGCAACTCATTTAACGATAGTGCAACCAATCTATTCTTGTTTAACACATTCAAAGTTGCTAACCGTTGTTTTTGTGCTAGGTCGAGATCCAGGTGAAGTTCACAAGCCATGGATAGTGTACGAAGCTCATTCTGTATGGGGAGTTTTGGAAGTTTCCCGTACACTAGCTCATAGGGAGAATATCCAGTAGGGAGCTTACAAGTGGGACGATATGCCCAAAGAGCGTCGTTCAGTTTCGTGCTCTAGTCTCACCTAAATTTGCTAATTGTTCATGTTAATATTCTTTTAATCTCCCTATTAGTAACCTTGGCTTGACCGTTAGCTTGGGGGTGGTAAGGTGTGGTCAGTTTATGCTCAACCCCTAAGCGTTGCATCAGTTTCCAAAAGGTTGCACCTGTAAAATGTGTTTCATTATCAGAAATGAGTGCGCGTGGCACACGAAACCTGTTAATGATTCTTTTTTGTATAAATCATGCAGCTATAGATGATGTGTGATCTGTTACAGTGTCTACTTCAGCCAGTTTGGTTAAGTAATCAATAGCGACGATGATAGATGCTTTTCCATTGGACATTGGTGTAATCGGTCCCATAAAATCTATTCCACAGATATCAAAGGGTTCTAAAGGCTAAATCCATTGTTTCGGACCCTCCATTCTAGCAGTCATTCCCCCATCACATTGGTAGCACTCACAAGATTGGGCAAAATGATGGGCATCCCGAAATAATGTTGGTCAATAATATCCTGCATGCAAAACCTTAGTAGTCGTTTGTCTCCTAGCATAATGACCCCCACAGGGGCCCTCATGAGCATCCTAGAGAACTTTTGATTGATCTTGATTGGGAACACACCATCAAACCAAGCCGTCAAGGTAGACTTTATAAAGTTGTCCCTTGATTTCCATGAAGTACTTAGTTTCGTGAAGAAATTGTTGTTTCTTCCTAAATTCCAACTCTTGTGGTATTTGTTGGGAAGTGAGATAGGTAAGAATGCTACTATACCAATTTATTTCTATGGTTTGATTATTTACTACACCAACAAAGAGGGTTTCATCAGGAAAATGGTTAGATACAATGTATTTATCCTTTTTGTTGTCTCACCGCAACTGAGATAGGTGATCAACAACTACATTCTTGCTGCCTTTGCTATCTACTATGGTTAAGTTGAACTCCTAAAGAATCACCAGCCAATGTATAATACGTGCACTAATCGTTGGCTTGTTCATAAGGAACCGAATTACACTATGATCTTTATGGATGTATACTTTGTAATCCAATACATAGTGCCTAAATTTATCCAGTGAAAACACTATAGCCATTAATTCCTTTTTTGTAGTCATGTAGTTAAATTGTGCACAGGTGATACTCTTACTAGCACAGTGGATGTAATAAGGTCATTTTTTTTATCTAATTATGTCAGTACAACTCCTAAGACATAGTTAGATGCATCGGTCATGATATGGAACAACTTGGACCAGTTAGGGGCTTGTAGAATGGAAGTTTCCACAAGCCTTGGTTTGAGGGTTTGGAATGCTCATTCGCATTCCCTGGTCCCTTCAAATGGTGCATCTTTTTTTGTTAATTCTACCAATGGTTTGGAAACTTTGGAGAAGTTCATGATAAACCTCCTATAGTAGCCAGTGTGTCCAAGGAACGACCTAATGTCTTTAATGGTCTCTGGTTGTCGGGTAATTCCTTTGATGACTTTAATTTTTTTTGGATCCACCTCAATTCCTGATTGTGAAATTTTGTGCCCTAGTACGATGCCCTCTTGAACCATTAAATGACTCTTTTGCCAGTTGAACTTAAGGTTGGTTTCAACACATCATTTCAATACTTGCTCTAACCAGTCGAGGGCTTGATCAAAGCTTGTCCCATAAGTGGAGAAGTCATCCATGAAGACTTCTACTCCATTACCTATTTGTTGTTGAAAGATGCTTAGAACTAATCGTTGGAAAGTGGTAGGTGCATTTCACAAGCCAAAAGGCATTTGTTTATACGCAAACGTTCCCCAAGGACTGGTGAACATTGTCTTGGCTTGGTCTTCTAGCACAATTCATATTTGGTTGTACCCACTATATCCATCTAGAAAACTGTAATAGCGATTCCCTACTATAGTGTCTAAGACTTGGTTAACAAATGGAAATGGGAAGTGGTCTTTGAATGTTGCCATATTTAATAGCCTAAAATCTATACATACCCTCCATTTACCTCCTTTTTTTGGTATGATGACAAGAGGACTAACCCATTTTCTATCAGTAGTAGGATAAATGAAAGCAGCCTTGAGAAGCTGCTCTAGCTCCTCTTTCACTATTTATTTGAACTTTGGGTTCAATCGCCTCTACGGTTGCTTGCGAGGCTTCATAGAGGGGTCTATATAAATCCTCTGCTAGCATATCCTAGGATCAATTCTGGTTAGTTCAGGGTATGACCAGGCAAATGCTATTGACCACTTGTTTATCACCTTTAGAAAATTTTCTTTCTTCTTGGGTGCGAGCTTTGCATTGATGATCACCGATTTTCCATTTTCAAGGGACACATATTCCAAATTGGTGGGAAATAGTTTTAAATCTAGGGGCTCTTGTTTAAACTCTTCAGGAATCTCCAACTTTCCCCAATTAATATTTTCCGAGTTAAGGGCTGGAAGTTGGCAATAGACTTGTTCTAATATGTTTATGCTTTCGATGTAAGTGCTAGTTATTCCCTCAGCTAGTTCCATGCAGGTTGCCGAGTTGCTCTCTTTATCAGCCATCAGCCACTGGGTTTTTTCTTGTTGTGTGGTTGTTGCATATAGGCACTTTTGGATGTCAACATCCTGTGCACACCGATTGCATGTATGCAATGTTAAACTTTGCATTACCCATGACTTCTGCACGTAATGACACCCTGTGTCACTATATGCGATGCATGGAACTCTTTTCCTCTCAATTTTCCCAAAAGTATTTATCTTGGATATTTCTAGGGAAAGGTTGTGGATTCCTAAGCATGCGTCAATTGTATTCAGCCATGCCCTTCCCATTATAATTTGGAAATCCCCTTTGTCATTTTTCATTTGGATCACTAGGAAATTAGCTGGATATGACCATCCACCGATAGTGGTAACAATGTCCTCGACCTATCACAAAGGAATAGTGATGGATTGGTCAGCCATCTCTAGGCAAAAATTACTCTTCTTAAGTGGAGGCAGGTTCCAGGTTATATATAGTTCTTGTGAGATTAAGTTGACCCCAGAACCTGAGTTGAGAAGAGCCTTATGGGGTTCATTCCCAGCAACTTGGAGGTAAACTAGGGGGACTCCTGGGTCTAATAATTTCTTTGGAAGGTGGCTGACCTTGATCCAGTTGGTTACGGTATGTGTTAACATAACTGTATGTATTGGACATGATTTCTCTATCGAAGGATTTCCTGAAACCTTATTTGATATGGGGGCGTTAGGATGTTCAACCACTTGTGAAGGTGAAGGCTTAGTTGGATTGTTGATCCTGAGGAAGGGTCTTTTGGTGTATGATTGTTAGAACCAACTGATATTGGAGGTTTAGAAGCCTTTACAGTGTTGGACTATCATAGTTGAGTGCGGTTTACTTTAGGCCTTGTTGGAGAAGTTGGCAGTGGGGCTACTGGCACAGGAGAGGTGGATGAAATTGGAGGATAGTGTGGGTATGGAGCATTTCTTAATGGAGAAGGAGTCCTAAAGTGCTCCTGAACTTGGTAGTAATGTGGAGGGTTTATGTGACCTATAGTGTCACTTGGGGAAATTGGCTACCACTCATAATAACCATAAGGAATAGGTTGCTGGTAAGGGTACTGTTGTGTTAGTGGTGGCATCCCCCATGACTATGGGTATTGCCACTGCTGATGTTGTTCGATGGGCTGTGGTGGAGTTCCACTTGGATAATACATTAAGGGTTGGTGGAACTACCTTGAGTTACCTTATGGGTAAGGTAACCTTCAGGGTGTTTCCCGTTGGTTGAGTCTTGGATTAAGCACATACACCGCAGACTCCTGTAGATGTGAGATGACGGGGAAACATCCCTTAGGATGGTCATAATGGAAAATCTCACATCCACCATCATTGTCTATGTTAGAATCCTCAACCACATTGAAGTTAGTGACTTTTCCCTTACCCTTATTATGTGCAGGGCCTAAATCTCTCCACTTTTTCTTACCTTTGTCACTACTTTGTTCAACCTTAGACTCTTCTATAATTTTTAAGACAGTTTTAATTTTAGAGTCTAATGAACTCCATACATTGTCTACCTTAGCCACTAATTCTACTGTTAATTTTTTGATTGGCAAGGTTTTCCAGTTCACCATTTCTTCGATTGGTGACTCATCCTCTTCATAAAAAAATTTCACTCCCTTCTTTCGAAGGGAGGAATTACAATTATAATCTTCAGCAGTTTCCCTTTTGCGTAGCTCACCCTCTTCTTTTGCTACTTGTTCCAACAAGCTACGTACTTCATGGGCTCTAAGTTGTGAGAGTATCCCTTGGGCATAAGTCCCAAGGGTTCTTCTAGTTTCATTCCTTAGCCCATCCATGATGTGGCGAAGTTGATCCCGCTGAGTGTACTCATGGCCCAGGAAATGATTTAATAATGTGTAATAGTGGGACATGGCAGCATCCAAGGGTTCATGTGTACCTTGCTTCTAGCCTTGGATTTGCTTATGCAAATTGGACACTCTAGAGTATATTTGATACTTTTCGTTGAATAGTTTTAGCATCGTACTCCACCTCCTAATGGTTTCTGGTTCTAAGGACCGGTACCAGCTCTTTGCTTCTTTGGTGAGTGTCCTTGGGAACAACTTCAGTTTTTGCCACTCATTTTCTATATTCTGCAAGGCACAGGCATTGTGGAATGCCTATAAATGATTTTACGGATCAACATTGTATCCTCCTTCAAATCGTGGGATATTATTCATGTCCAAACGCTTGATCTGGCTATCCTTTAAATGCATTTTGGGAATCCTAACTACCTTCGTTATTTCAAGCATACTTCGGGTTGCGAGTAGGGGCTCACCATGATCGTCTCTTTCATGATGCCTGTGATGTCTACGTTGTTCCCTACTCTCCCTATGTCCTTGCCCTTGTCCTCTCTCTCAACTTTTCCGTCGAGGTTTTTCATCCTTTTTACTTATATCCTCACCTTTATGTTCATGGTGGTTGTGCCTAGATTTGGAAGGAGAGGATGAGTGATGGGATGAAGTAGAAGAAGAAGGGGAACCATCACCATGATGATGTTTCTTGCCTTCTCTTCGGCTGCTACGGCCCTGATCATTGTGACAATCAAAGTGCCCGTCCTTAGTAGGAGTGGTTGTTCCCTCTATGAACAGTTGGTGTTCATGGGCATCAGAACCAGGGATATGTATTGTTGATCGTAGGTTCTGATACTCAACCTCCTCACCATCTTTAGGAGGGGGAACATCCTTTGCTAAAGAACCCGTGATAAAGGGTTCCTCATCTCCTATTTCTCTAAGGATGTGCAGGGCCTTGCCCTTCGACAATGTATGTTGGCTCTCCTGCCTTAAGTCTCTCATATGTTAGGCATTTGTGGGATAATAATCCCTCATGTCAAAGTCTTCCACAATGTATTCAGTATATAGCTTGGTCATGCCTATCTGTGCTAAGGCATGGAAAAGCATGTGAGAGATTGATCGATCTGGGGGTAACACAATGTTACCTTGCAAGTTTCTCCACTGCAACTGTTCATCCTGATGGAGAACAAAAGTAAAATTAGGAATATACTCATCGAGATGAGTATATGTCATCTTATTTGTTTAAGACTTGGCTGATTTTGGTTATGTGTTTTATCTTGCTGACTATCTCGTGTGTGGTCCTTAGGTGGTGAGTTGCTCTTATGAGAAGAAGGCATTTTTATCGGTGTGCTAATTTCACCGTTATATAAATTTTTCTCTTTTGATTAATCCAAAGGTTCTTTAAGGCTCACAAAGATGTGAGTGATATCCCTTATGTTCTATTCGGTGCACAAACACTTAGTCCCTGACAACAATGCCAATGATGAGTGGCGAGGTACCCCTACACTCAACCATACAAAAAAAGCGTAGCACGCACAATCTGGTTGAACTCTACAGACTAAATGCCTAAATGCCCCATGGAACACTTGGGGTTAATCATTCGTTGTCTTCCTAGACTTATTTGTTATTCTCACGGTGTATGGTTAAGTCCGAGGTATATGATTTTTTTTGATCTTTTATGGTTTTTCTCCTATGCTAAAGGGTGAAGGGTTGAGAAACTAGCTAACTCTAACTAAGGACCTAAGTCTAAATTAACTAGTGTTAGCATCCATTCCCACTTACGGTACACACCCTGAACTATGCAACTATGGCTACAAAATGCTAATCGTTACTAGGATCACCACATGTAACGCACGTGCTCGAAGTGGTCGTACTGAGGCATCTAACTAGCTTAAGTGTGATGAGCAGTTGATTCCTTGACTAGCTGTACACATCCGTAGATGCTCATAATCAAGTCGTACTCATCCCACACTCTAGGAGACAAGGGTGAGAGAATCTAATCGCGATGAGTAGCTGATTCCTTGGTTACCTGTACACATTCATCAATGCTTGTAACCAAGTTGTACTCATGCCGCATTACTAGGAAAACAATAAATAACATGTAATAAACCTATTTCATGCACTGCAAGTTTTATCCACAAAGCTCATCTTTATTGTCGTACACAACTTGCGTTCAGGTACAAAGCTGCTCGAATAAAGATCCGTTCACTTGGGGAATCCTAGTACGCGCACATGGAACATATTCTATATTTGGAGTGATCAAACTGCCAGAGTTTCCCTACTTCTAGCCTAGGATGAGAAATGAGGGGTGTGTCGCCTCTTATTTATAGATTTGATAGTGGACTGCGATATCGCGGCCCATGCGATATCGCATCTCATCAGAAAGAAATCCTATCATTTCAAGAAAAAGAGCTTGATTTGAATATAACTTAATTCTTCAAATTCATTTTAAAATGGCATAATAAACTAAATATTATCTTTACAAAGAATTTTTAAAAATTATTCCAAACTTGATTGATTGTAAAAAGGGGTTCATTAAGTACACCTACCACATTAGCCCATAGAGGAGGCTTATAGAACCAAATATTGGCTCTACAAGATAGTCTTACTTGACTTAGCTTTGTAAGATTAAAGCATAAGGAAAGACTAAAATTAGCTTGATTTATATGAATCTGATATGACATGTAAACTATCATTTTACATGGAATAGTAGATCCAAGAACTAATTCTATGAAAAGCATGAAGAATGGTTTTGCTAAGTTAGCTTTCTTCAAATGGGAATATTTGTGAGGTTGAAGAATGGTGCTATGAAAGGGATCTATAAACAAGTTCTTAAGTCATTTTCACTTAAAAAAGTTAGCAATGACACATAGGAGTTAAATTATGTGGTCCATAGAAATAAAATTTGGTTCTACAAACAAGGATGAAATTGGTTCTACCACATCAGCTCCTATGTCATAATGTAGAGAAAGAGCTCAAAATGAGGTGTTGTTTGTACAACTAGAAAATAGTTCTACAAGGAATGCACTTTTTAGTTCTACCACATTAATTTCATTACATGACAAAGGACTCGTAGATTCAAAAGATGATTCCATGAAAAGGCTCTACAAATAAAGAAGTATGCAAAAGCTCTTAAGAGACATTATGCAATTTCCTTTTCATTCAAGAATTAGTGATTAAGATGATGTCATGTTTCATGATATAGAATCTTGATTACATGGCTTGTAGAACCAAAATTTTGTCTTATAAGCAAGCACAAAAGTAGTTATACCATGTCAACTTCAGAGAAAAAGCATTGCTCATAGAGCTAAAATTCAGTTCTACAAAGTGAGTGTGGAGATGGTTCTATCACATCAACCCATAGAGCCAATATATAAAGCTGAAACTTAGCCCTATGAAGAAGCTTGAAATTTGCTCTACCACATCAATTCATGAAAAGTTTCCAAATTCATAAATCTAAATTAATCCTAAAATGAAGATTTAGTAGAGCTTTTCCATGTTAGTGTTTACAAAGTGCAATTTCATAGAATCAAAAAGAAACTCTATGAAATGGTTCTACAAATACCTAAACTATTTCTAAAGGATGCATCGAAAGCTTTTAGAAGACATTTAGCCCTTACTTCCACATCAACTCATCGAATTAGTTTATGAAGTTGAAATTTAGCTCTACAAACGGACTTGAAAATTAGATTTATGAACCATGTCAGCTTTGAAAAAATTAAGGAACTTGTAAAGATTGATCTCAAGGAAACTCTACCATGTTAGATTTTATATAATGATATCTTGTAGAATCAAAAATTGATTCTACAAAGAAAATCCAAAATGGTTCTACAAGCCATGTCAAGATGAACATAGCTCATCTTGAACCCTATGCACATGTGCATGTGCATGCTATACTTTTAATGTAGCTTAGCAAGTTATGAATAACATGATGTAGCATGTAGAATGCAATATTGATTCTACAAAGAAGCTTAAGAATTGTTCTATCACATCAGCTTTTATAGAGTATGAGTTCATAGAATCAAAAATCGATTCTACAAAGAAGCCAAAAAATAGTTCTACAAGCCATGTCATCATCATGAAGCATGAAAAGAAATAACCTAACGAATTGTTCTTCAATTTTAGCATTTGATTAGAGTGCATTTGTAGAACCAACAATTGATTCTATGAATGAGCACCACAATGGTTCTACATGCCATGTGACCATTAAAGTATAATGTTTAGACATGGATCCTACTACAGAATATCACACATGAAAAATTATAATTTTAATTCATCTTAAAAGATTTAAAAGAACTCAAAAGCCACATAAGCTCAAGAGAGAAGAAAAGCTTATAAAACCAAAAAGTAGTTATATGAATTAACTCTACAAGCTAACTAAAAAGCCACTCAACCATGAAATCTCCATTATAGAGTGAGCTCATAGAGCATGAAAATGGTTTTCTGAATAAGCTCTAAAATGGTTCTATGAGCCATGTTAGATTTCATCTTAGGCCCATAAAAGGATGTAATTTTAATTTATGCAAATGTGCTTTAACTTTTTAATCTAGCTTAGTGTACTGTAAGTAAAAAGCTAAAGGATATAGTAAAACTTGAAGGACCAAAATCTAGTTTTATGGGAAGGCTTAAGAAACACCCTAACACATCAGTAGTTCATAGAACCAAAACTTGGCTATACAAGAAAGTTCAAAAAAAGGTTCTAGAAGTTGAAATCAAAATAATCTTTTAATGAATTAGCTTAAAGAAATCAAAGTTCACAACATGTGAAAAGAACCAAGTTGAACAACCTATTGAAAATAAATTTAAATAAAAAAATAGATTTTAAGTCACAGAGCCATAGATGGACAAAGCCAAGAATAAAAATAGAGCTAAGGGTAGTGTACAGTTATCATTAAAGCATACACAAGTGACTCCATAGTTCTCAAAAAATCCATGTAAAAAGCAAGCCATATTTATGCAGGTAGACAGAAAGGCGTAAGAATTATTTAATTTAGTTAAAGCTAAAACAAAAATGTTACCTTAGTATAAATATAGGTACTTGGATATGATGAGGGTAGTTATTGGGAGTATTAATGAAACTACCAAGAAGAAGTGAAGCTTGAATTGAAATAAGTCTGAGCCAACATAGGATCTAGCTTAAACAAAAATAATAAATTCCATAAGTTAGATTTGGAAGAAACAAGCACTAAAGACGTTTTAAAGAAGCTTAATTACACTAAACTAGATACAATAAATTAGGATGTTAAAGCTCTCTTAAATCACAATAGTTATTAGTAAAGTGGATTCAAATTCAAAGAATGAAAAGAATTTATGAAGAATAAAAATAGTTATCCAGTAGCCTACAATTATACAAGGAGAACATGTGATAATTGTCCTTAACTCTTATAATGATTGCAACTCCCAAAGGCTACTTTATAAAGCCCAAAGTAGATTTGTTAAAAGATCCAAGTGGGGGGAGCTAGGAGGAGCTAACTCTTAGATATTAAAAATTCTTATATATGACATTTTAAGCTCAAATTTGATTTAGCTATTTTACTTCCATTGAGTGAGTTATTTTTATTTTTTTAGCTTTATCATAGTTGCTTAGCTACTAGTCACAATTATAGTGTCTTGCAATTCATTTCTTGAAATTTTTTAATTGCCTATTTGAGCCAAGAATTTAGCAATTTTTGGTATTATTAACTAATTTGAAGAGCTTTATTTTCCAAATTTTTTACTCATGAAAATAGTAGCTCATCTTCAATGTTTAAGTTTTTATGCAATTTTACTATTTTATTTCTATAATTACATTGACTATTTCTCTATTTCCAACTTTTCTCATGGAACTTTCTCTCTAGGAAAGATTGGTAATAGATTCGTTGAATCACACTTAAGCATTAGATGAAAGGATGATTAGTATAGGTATCATATGATTGACACTATGCAAACTAAGTAGCTTTGATATAACTAAAAATTTGTTTGCTTATAGAATAGAGTAAGAAAGAGTTGAATCTTTTCATAAAATTTTAGCTTGCTATTAAGGTTCAAAAATGAATATTGTAAAGTTTATACTATATTTTATTTTGAAAAAAATAGTTCTCTACAACTAGTGAGTTTATTTGGAGGTATCCAGACCTTGGGGTTTCTGAAACCTCCCAGATACCTAAACTTAAGTGTTTGAAAGAACATCTCAACCTTGTGATTATCATCATAAGGAGGAGATAGACATTGGCATTAAGAAAATAATTTTTCCCACTAGTAGTTTCTTGTTACTAGGGAAGGGACAAAGAAATAGTGATAGTCCTAAGTTTCCATCAATAGAATGAATGATTAGCAACATAGGTGAAAGTAGTAATTGACATTACTAAGATGCTTGAAGAAAGAGATTTCTAGGCCTTCATGGCCATGGGTAGGGATGAACAAGAGATTATCTTAGACTACAACATTGTGGAAAGTCAACTATATCTAGATAATGGGTTAAACATGAGAAAGGTTTATATAGGCATAGGTTCAAGCACTATTTTAACTTTGTTATGAGAAATTATAAGATTAGTTTCAATGATAGACCGATCAATTTAGATAACTAATCATCTTAAAAGTACATTTCTCTTCCCATCACCTCTTCATTCTTTTCTCTTCCTTTCATTTTCTCTTTTTTCACAATTTTCTTCTTTTTATTAACATTTCATTTTTATCACACACACACATATATTATAGGAAGAGGATTTTTGATGAAGCATGGGAATCATGGGAATAATTAGAGTGCCAAATCACCACTTGGAGTCTTTGACTTGCATGAACATAAGAATTCATCATCCACCACATGGTACATACAAGTTCATAAAGTTACAAATCTCCTCTAACTAGGATGGCTAGGTAAGACACCATGTGTGCCTTGATCTAATCACATTTATTAGACCCATATAGTGATCATAAGGATCCTTGATGACACATCCTTTCCATACCACTAACTAGAAAATCTTCCATGATTTTGAAGCTCACACCCTAATATGTGGATCCACCACTTGTCCATGCTTCTAGTAGCATTAGATTTAACAAATTACAATGTGATTTCTTACTCCCTATTGAATCTAAGCTTGGTTTACCAATGATGCATAGAAGAATAGTGGGTGGATGAATATTGTTACATGGGCACTCTATTGATTAAAGCTCCATGTTGGATCCATTTCGCACTTTCACATCATCATCACATATGTAGCTCACCCATCCATCATTAGCTTACTAGATGAACATTCATAAAGCTTTTGAACTATTTTTCCAACATACACAAATAAAAATACTTCAAAAGAAAATCTCACAATTCGTTATTCATTAACATTAAAAACTATATAAATTCTAACTAAGCACATCAATTGTCATTAATGGCATAATTAGTAGTAGTAAGAAAATAAAATCTTAATATGTTATGAAGGATTTATTTTCCATGACTAATCCATGTCTATCACTTGAACAATCTCTTAGTATTAAACTAGCTATTAAGCATGCTCAAAGGTGAAATATATTCATTAGAGTATACTAGGTATTACCTCAAAGATGCTATATGTGGCTCATGTAAATGGCTTATGGGCATAGTGTAGTAAGACTAGGAAGGATCATAAGATATTCTCTTGTAGTGCATCCTTCCAATCTCATCCCTTCTACTAATTTCAAGGTAATTGTGCTTAACTAGGCTCTTCCCATTATAACAAGAATACCCTCTTCCATCATATCTTCTAATTTAAGCATTAAGAAATCATCAAGATATAGACAACCTATAACAAAAGTGATTGCATTACATAACTATTCCATGGGTTATGCATATAATTGATTTTCTAGCTTGAGTATAATGTTAGTATTCTTGAGAGAAGGAAGTTTCTAATCAAGGCACTATTGGAGTGAAAGGAGATTGGGTCTAGAACTAGAGTCATAGAGAACTAGGAAATAACCCTTTTTTCAATTTAAATATCCATCATAGAACTTCTAGGATTTGGTATCTTTGTGAGTAAACATCATTCATTAACTACCCATGTTATCACCATAGCCATAGGAATGGTAATAACATCAACATTAGCTACCATTGTATTATCTCCACTAGATATAATAATGAAACTCATACTCAAAGTAGGTATTGCTATCAAGTTATGATCAGGGATGTTCATCATGACCTTGTGAGTATGGGTTCTATTTTAGCTTTAATTATTTTCCTCTTTGCAAGGCAAAGAGGAGGATATAGACTCAATCCTATGATTCTCATGTTTATGTTTATAGTAAAATTTCCTATATGAGACCTTGAACTTCCCTCCACAACCAAATTAATAGATGACCACTAGTATTTCCTAGATGCATGGATAGAAGCAAGATTAATTCCATAGCTAATATTAAATGATTTGGCCTACCTTGTTTATGATTAACTAGGTATCCCACCTTGCATGGGACCATGAAGTAGAAGCTACTATTGTTGTTGCTACTAGGAATTTTGGTTGGTTTAATTGCTTGAAATAGGTAAGTACCATTGAGGTTTGATAGGTACCTACGTATTCATCATAGAAGTATGGTTTAGAAAAAAATATCATTTTTTGTTGCATTGAAGTGGGAAGATTCCATGAAGAAACATCCCAAGGATTTAGATTTTGCCACTACTAGTACTACTGCATGGGTTGTGGATAAGTACCACTGGGATAGTATGAATAGATAGGATATGTTATCATACTTTTTTGCCTCTTGATGAATCTAGGATTAAAAGGTATCCTAGATTGGCCCTTCTTAGCAATCATGTGAGCCATAATTATGAAGCACTGAGAATTATGAGAGTCTTCATAGTACTCATAGGGTTCCTTATCATTAGAGGAGGATAAGGAAGTTTCATTTGAATATTCTTGAATGATCTTGGATTAAGAGAAATTTCCTTAATTGTTATCATCATAACTCTTTCTTTGTTCATATGATGCAACTACATTGGTTCTAGCTTCAACCACCTTACCTTCAATGTCCTTAACAATAGTGATCATCTTCTTGTCCATCGCATCACATACTCCGTCGACATGGTGGGCCAAGTTTTTCAAGGATTTGTTTGTTCTAACTTGATCTTGTGCTAGAGCCTCCACCATAGTAGGAGTTTTGGTAGTACTATTCTTAACCTCTTGTCTACATGATGAATCATGATTATACTCCTTGGCTAATTGTTACTTCCACCATTCACCTTCCATGTTAGCAATGTTATTTAAAAGTGTTTTGATTTAGGAAATGGACCTTTTATACACTTGGTTCATCACATACATATCCATACACTCTCTTGTTTCTTTCCTTAGCCCTTCTACAATATGCATCAACTACTCTCATTGGCTAAAACCATGGTTTGGATTCCAATCAGCACTTTTCATGTACCTCTCCATTACAATTTCAAGAGGCTCATGGGCTCCTTGTTTCCATCCTGTCATCTTCTTATACATATTAGAGATTTAGACATAGGTTTAAATTTTTTGTGTAATATTTTGATCATATCAACCCATATTTTAATTGATTAAGGAGGTAAAAATTTATGCCAAGTTTCTTCATGTTACATGAAGGTACAAGGAACTAACCATAACTTCTATCAATCACTTACAATTCCTTGGAGATAGCAAGCATTGTTAAACTCTTACACATGGAGTTGGAAATTATCACTAGTATATCGTCTATATGTTGGAACATAGACCATGCTAATTTTTTTGATTCTACTATTGTGAAGATGCTTCCTTGAAATATATACAACTTTCATTAGCTCGTGAAAGTCACCCTAATTAAACAAAGTGAAATCATCATTACCACCAATAGTTCTAGACAAATGAAAATGCTAGAACTTGAAATGAAGATCATCATGTTGAGTTACATTTGAGGTTAAGATAGCTAGCCATGAGCCTTGATGCCATTTATTATCTATTTTAGCCTCTTTCTTCCCATTTGAATAATTAGATAAAAATTTGTGGCTAGCCTCTTCTTATCCTAGCTAATCTTGAAGATCCTACATGTACAAGGGCTCATACTCATTAAACATAGGGTTAGTGTAAACTACACACTCAACCTCTAGCCCCATATTGATCAAGGTAGTAATGAGATCATTAGGTGTAATCATAACTAGATCCCTAACAAATCAACCATGTGAATCTTTCTACCTTCCTTGCTTATCTTAATGATAAGCCAACACAACCAACGAAAGGGCCTTATCCTTTAAATGCTCAAAGATAATAAAATTTCTTCCTCCTTTTGGTGCATCACTAGAAATTTTAGATGTGCTCTTAACACTATCTACCATTTCATTAGCTTTCACAACAAACTACACAAACATAACTAAAACATAAATTTGATTTGAATAAAAGTTAAATTAAGAATGTACAGGTATTTATAAACAATTCATCAATGCCCTCACTAGCAATGACACCAATGATATAAGTCCCATCAATTTTGAACAAATGAAATATATCATACAAATTATAATGCAATCCAGTTGTAAGCTTCAAGAAATATGTTAAGTAGACTGCCAAGAACACTCATGTATATCATTACATTCACTAAATATAAAAGATATTATAATACATATGATACAATTGGAAACCCATGTTTCCATGGGGTAAGATCAAGAAAATATTTATAATTTTATGTTTTATAATTCTTATTGGTTTTACCTTTATGATAAATAAAAAAATAATAATAAACACATACATTGCAATTCCACCTAGGGATAAGCATAATGCTCATGTTGCAATTCCTCAAGGGATAGGTGCAACATCACACACAAAATGTAATAAAATTACTGTTAGTTATAACCTTGATGCTTCAATACCATTTTCTGAAGTTATGACCTCCTTGGCTATGTTTGAATTATTGTAGCTTATGGAAAAAAGAAAATAAGTAAATATTTTTATGCTTTTAATGTTTTAAATTTTTTTTGGTATTTTAATATTTAAGATATCAATGATGTAAAAATGGAAAAAATCATAAGATTTATTCACTATGGAAACACTAGACTTCATATTATCCAAATGGTTCTAGACTACATACGCATGGTATCACTCTAATAGAGTCTAGTCACACTTGTGAAAGTGATACCTTAAGACACACACAAAACAGGAAAGGAATCACTTTTCCAAGGAATAAAGAGTTATTTACACACAAAAAAGATGTCAAAATCCAAAATAAAATGCTTAGAACTAAGTTTTTTTCATATGGAGCTCATCTTTAGTATTTATAGTTTTTGTAGCATAATGGCAAGGATTTGCTAGTGTCCAAGCATCAATAGAGGTTTGTCAGCACAACCTGGATAACCCATAATTTACTAGAGATGGCAAAGGAGGAAAAGTACCCAAACTAAGAATTCAAGGTGGGGGGATGCAGGGGGTGTGCTAGTGCCCCTATTATGATGCAAGGAGTGAGCTGGCACAAGAAAGACAAGATATGCCTACCACCGTATTTTATACTTATTCTCCTAGATGAATGTTGGGAGGCCTAGGAACATGTTGGAGCCTTCTAAGGATCTTCGACCAAGGTGAGAAAATTTCTGAGAAGCATGAAACATGTTTCAAACCTACAAGTATAAACTAGAAGGCAAGGATGCATGCCTAGGATATAAAAACCTTAACCATACATATGAAAATCATAAATACTAGATGCATGAAATACATTCCAAATCTAGGGCTAACAATTGATTAACAACATACCACTAGATGAATCATCAATAACAGATGTTATCTTTCATTTGAAAATGATCTTGCAAGAATATTGTATGTTGTAACTTTCAAACATGGATTTTATCTTGGATTTTTTCTTCTCATAGGCATCATTTACCTTGTCAACACAAGGTTATTATTCTTCATTATGATCAATATATGTTGCATGATATGTTTGCTGACTACATTAGTATAAATATTTCTTATATTATGGTTTATGAACTAATTATCCAACTACTTTATTTTTTTCATAGGTAATAATTTGAGCTTATTTCGTACACTCTTAATGGCCTTTCTACCACCCCCCTCCCCACCC
>MNCI01009146.1:2049-23231 GCA_015680685.1 Gnetum montanum | reverse complement strand
AAAAAACTACGGTTTAATGGCCTAATTCTATCTATATGCATAACTTAGTTACCTAACCTTAAGATCCAAGATGACCAAAATTGTTAAATTTGTTAGCCATAATAATTAGATGGTTAGACATGGTTAGTTAATTTGTGTTATAACCCACTAAGGCATGATTCAAACTATCACCTAATTATCAGTTACTTGAATAACTAATATAACATCCCCTTTAAATTCATAAGGCTAAAAAATATGTGTAATGACTATTTATATAAAAAAAATGAACATCAAGTGCTTAAATTATGCTAAATATAACTCCCAATACTTATAAGGAATATTTTAAGGGATGATATTAAGAATTAATATCTAAAGTTCCATGGCATAGATTTGACTTCATCATTGCATCTAGAGGGATAAAATCTATTGGAAATGACTTTTCATTAATTAAAAAGGTTTCCAAGATTAAAAATTATGGGCCTCCAAGTTTAAAATATAAAAAAAATTTTGGGGATTTTTAAGAACTTCCTAAGACACTAATTTGATCATATTATTCAAATTTAATTTTCATACCCAATTCATGTAGGAACTAGAAATGCTAGTGGTGTCCACTATCATTAGTACTTTCTACCATCATAAATCTCTATGGTATAGGCCACCAATGCCCACAGTGTTCATCAACATCAATATTTCTTACCACTTAAATCTCCAACATGGAAGAGGACTTGCACCACATAGTAGTTATGGCAAGGCAAGTAGGATGACAATGTGACAAGTGTAATTTTGTAGGTTTTTCATCATGTAGTAATAATGGCACAAGTACATGTAGTGTGGATGAGGCTATGAGACCAATTACAAGACTACATAGCCTCTTGTAGGCTTGCATAGCCCCTTTGTAGGCTTGCATAGCCCCTTTGTAGGCTAGCATAGCCTACATGGTTGAAACATTATAATTTTTTATCAAAATATATGGTTATCACATTGGTTGTAGGACTAGCATGCAATAGTAGGGCCTAGGCAAACCCTAGTGATAGGTCTAATGCCTCATTGACAGAAGAGCATAGGTGACCCTAATCGAAAGGCCTACAAGGCCCTAATAGAAAGGGATCATGCCTATATCTCCTTGCCTCCCTACACCACCCCACACCATTTTTTGAGTTCTTATCTATTTATTATATATATATATATACAACCTAGGATATGGACTAGGTGGCTCATGTAAAAAGGCTAAAAGTTAGGTTTCTAAACCTTAAGGTCATGAGTTTGATTATTGATCCTAATTTTGGACATTAAATTATAATTTTAACTTTATAAAATTTTAAATTTTTAGTTTAATTAAGTCACATTTTATGAGAAAATTCAAATAATGATATCTTCCAAATCGTAAGTCCAATTAGAAAAAAATTGGTACCATTTTAATCATCTTGATAAATATTATGTGTTGGGCATGATCTTAGGTTTTAATAAGTCATTTATATTTTTATAGTTTTGAAAGACTAAAATCCTCTATTTTTATCAAATTAATGTTATTAATGTTTCCTCCTTGCAAAATTTAGACTCATAATAAATTCACATCCTATTATAATATGATAAAAACTCAATAAATTAAGTAATGTTATCTAGCTCTAAAAATAAGGTTACCAGGCTACAATATCTTCACTATGATTTACTAGCCTCATAGTAGAGACATAAGGATCACCTTAGGTAACTAATGAAAACTTTACATTAATAGAAGACAATTAAGAGTTATGTAGACTAATGTTACCCTTATCTTACTAGAATGTCTCATAATTGATATATCTTATTGGTGTGTAGTTTGATCTGCTTAAAGTTTGATCAAAAATATTCATATAAGTCTTTCGGAAGGTATCTTCTTGGTTGAAAGTTTTATCCTAGACATGATGCTCTTCTAGTGGTGATTCATGACTCTTCCTAAATTATAGCTTAATATTTTTCTTTAAATTGTAGTGGATCCTTAATACAAGTTGGTCCTGGATTATGGTTTTCTCTAATACCAATTATGACATCTCATTTTCATATGTCATGAAAAATTTCAAATATATGTAACATTAAACATGATGCATAATGAATACAACAAAAAAAATGTACAACGTAATGAAAAGAAAAGTTTATTAATGTGAAAATAATATATCTAGGTCATGCTCTAAGGGCTTCTTAAGGTTATCTTCCTCTGGCAACTATCCCTTAGATGCAATCTAGAACTAACACCATGGTTAGAGTTGCACCCAACAATAATATATTGTTAACCACCTTCCTATTCCAGTTTACTCAACACCCATTACTTACCTTTATTGGCTCTGCAACCCCATGCTATCATGACCTCTAATTCCTAACTATAAATATCTTATGTTAAAACCCTAAATATCATCTCAAGAGACATGTCCATTTATACAACCTTTCCTTTCAAATATAATTATAACTTTTCCTTACAAGTATTATTATACTAATTACATCATTTATTATGAAGTTATAATATCTTTGTTATAGAATGACTCCATTTAGAAATGGGGATGCGATAATTTTGCTTATATGTTATTATTATTTTTATGAGCATTCAATGAGTTTTACCTAGAGTTTGAATACTTTATCATACCATCATCTTTTTGGTTATCTTTCTCTCAATCTATAGATTATTCTATGATCTCTAAGTCATAGCTATAATGTTTTCTATATCACTAGTTGATTGTTAATTATCTTCAATCATAATTTCTAGTAAGACTTATGGTATGAACCACAAGTTGTAATTAGGTTATGGTTCCCACAATGGGTGGTGATAAAGTCATGGTAAACCACTTTATTATTTTCTTACCATTTTGATTTTTATTTCAATAACACCTACTATCCCATGATTTATGGTCAAGTCATAGTCTTACATCATGAGTCATGGTAAATTTAGGACTAGATCATGGTCTTCCACCAAGATTCATGATGAAGTTTTGGTTATGTCCCTTTTATCATTGTTATTATTTTGAGTTTCCTTAAAAGGTTTTTTGTTCATGGAAAGTCATGTTCTAGCCATGCTCTCCCACCATGAGTCATGGTTTGGTAATGATCAAGCTTTCTAAGTCATTCTTATCATTATGAACCATTCAAGTAGTTTTTTCTTGATCATGGATCATGGTTAAGTCATTTTTTATCCATCATGGGTCATGGTCAAGTAGTTATCTATTCATCATGGGTCATGTTCAAGTTGTGGTCAAGTCATTATAAAGTATTTTTAACATATGTTTATGTTAATGGATTTGTTTATATATCACAAGTTGTGGTTAGGTCTTGGTCTTATAATAGTAAGTCACCATGGATCATGGTAAGGTTGTGGCTTCAGGATTTTGCTATTTCTACATCAATTTCACCATTAAAGATTAATTTGACATGTTTTAGTATCTTTGAAAATTTATGGGCATCATTTGGCTTGTTTGGGACATGTTAAAATATTGTATTTAACCTTGGAATCAATTATTTAACTTTGTATGGAATTTTAGTTATCTAATTTTGTTATCCTATTGGTATATCCCTTCACCATTAATGTTTGATTTTAAATGTTTTGATGGTTGTATTTTTTTTTTAATAGTAGATAGCATCATGCTTTATGGAAACTTGAAGATGGGCTTCCTGGAAC
This sequence comes from Gnetum montanum, assembly GCA_015680685.1. Taxonomy (NCBI): domain Eukaryota; kingdom Viridiplantae; phylum Streptophyta; class Gnetopsida; order Gnetales; family Gnetaceae; genus Gnetum; species Gnetum montanum. The sequence goes on along the minus strand of MNCI01009146.1, from coordinate 19,612 downwards.
TATTTGATATTTGACCTCCACTAGGATGAATGAGTATGGCTCTTTCTACAGGTTCCATTCTATAGGAGAGAGTATCCTAGGCTCATTGGTCTTGGCTTAATGTATTTGGAGCATTAGAGATAGGTATTAGATAATTCCTCTACCATTAGCAATTTGGAATGTAAGAGGTAAGTCCTCAGTAACATCTCTCATTATTTGAAACTAATAATAAATTTATGTGCATGGTAGTTTGGCATTTGATTTGGTATTTGCTTTGAAAATATGATTTGAAAAGTACTAGTAAAAACTAATCACATGTATGACACTAAGCATGGTATGTACTAGCCTCCTTTTATTTTCAAGTTGATGGATGAAAGGGGAAGGTTATGTTTTATTAGTTGGTGATGTACAACCTATTACTTGGTAGGTATTGTTTGTTCATTATGTTACTTTACTTATGTTATGTTTGGCTACGTGCATTTGGTTACTTCTATATATTTTTTAGTCATGCTTATGTTTTGGAAACATGTGTATGAATTCTATTCTAACATGTCTTATAGGTTGTAGTACCCCTTGCTTCTACTCTCATCCATGATCCTTTTCCTTAGTTAAATAGGAAAGGTTTCAAGCCTTCTCACTTAGTGTATAGTCATTCTTTCTTTTGTAGATTCTAAGTGAAGGTGTGCCTTGGATGTAGATACTATATTTTTTAATTCTAACCTAATTAAATTTATTTCCTTTGTATCTCTAGCATTTATTTTTTTATATATTGCTAGATATTATTGAGAGATAATTTTCATACTTATTTATTCTTTTAAGTACTATATTTTTAGATATTGTACATTCTTATCATATTTTATTTTGATAAATTTATGATTCACCTCATGATTTATATACTTGGGTTAATTTTATTTATAAAATTAGTTTTATCATTTATGTTCTTTACATTTTATCAAACTTCTAATTCACTACATCATATGATCATTGTTCATAGTTTTTCATCCTTGTAGTGCATGAATGTTTCAAAGCATTTGATATCATATCATTATTTTCTTTCCCTTGTGTCATGTTGAATGATCATTCCAATCAAATTTTATCATCAATATCTTTTACATCTGAAGGTTTGATCATATGTAATTCCTTCTCTTTTAAGTCCATGCAAAGGTATGTTACAAGTTTATCGAGAAATATCTTTATATTTTTGAATGATCATTAATCAATGATAAAACTAAAAGTAATTAGTTTTGTTGATTTTTTGGATGATGCAAAAGTGAAAACATAATACTTTTAAAGACCTTCACATATTGAAAATTTCAAATTATCAATATGATATTGGTATTTTGGTTAATATCCAAATTTCACCCATATGAATTTTTATTATAACCAACCCATTTCTTATTCCCCATGAAAATCAAATTAAATTTTCAAAAGCATTCATCATAGTTCATATTTGATTTATAATTTTATAACAAGTACTTTTCATTAAGAAATTTCCTAAAATACACTTGAAAAAATTTTTAAGTATCAACAATCCCCTATAATTGTGTGTCACAAGTTGGATGCTTTAACCAATCAAGAAATGCCTCATTAACTAGTAATTATTAGATCCACTTTTATCTAAGTATCATATCATAAACAAACTCATTAAGATTAATGAATGAATTGCTGACAATTTATATTAAATAGATGTTCTTACTGTATAATTTCTTGAAGTATGTGCAATAATCTTATATAAAACATAGATAAAGTTAAAAGAAATATAACCAACACAATACTTTATATGCATTATAGGGAAATATAATTATGTGTAATGTGTGACTTAAACTAGTAACCTCTTGCTTAATAGGACAAAGAGTTATCCATTATAGCCAATGTGAATCTCCATTAAAATTTCATTCAACATAATTTTAAGTAATAAATTTCTTATTTGAATGTATGCCTCATGGGTAAATAATGTTAAAAAAAATGTTTCAAGTGTCAATAATCATTCATAATGGCATATCAAATGTTGGATGTTTTAATAAACCAAATAATTCCTTACTAACTAACATTAGATTTACTTTTATGCCATTATCATATTATGGACTAACTCATTAAGGTTAATGGATGAATTTTTGATTACATTCTAAGGTTGGTTATTAAATATTTCCTTGAATACATGTTATTATTATGTAATTTCTAGATTTATATCCAATAACCTTATACCAAATATAGATAAATTTATAATGATATGCAACTTTAACATAAATGAAAGATCTAATACTTCTAAAATATATTCTAATATAATAAACTATGTAATCTCAAAAATAGGATTTTATGTATTCAAAATTCCATCAATTAAATATGATTCCTTTAAGAATTATTCATTATATATCTTGCACAATATTAAATACAAGAATTATTTATTGGATGTTAGAATTTGAAATAACTGAAACATAGTTATGCCATAACATAGTTTAATTAGAACTTGATAACTATTCATTTCCCATCAAAACGCAACCTATAACAAGGAGCATTCAAATGAAGAGTCTAACATAGTAAAGCCACATGTGTCTAATCCCTTGGATCAGACCTCTAACTTTTACATCAAAAGCTACATTTTCTAAGTGTATTACCAATGTTTTCTAAGAAAATCATCTTAAAAATTAATGAAATTTAGAAGCCTAAATATATGAAATGAACCAACAACCATTATATGAAATTTTGAAATGAATAAAAATTTCTAACCATCAATTCCTTTGACATTTCATTGATGCCTCTCTACTAAGCATTTGTCGTCCACCCATTCTTTATACTTAAGCATCTATCACCACTATTGTAGCACACTACCTCCATTATCCTAGCATACCACCATTCATTGCAATCATCATCATTTTTCAAAGTCATCTCTATTGTCATTCTATTAATTTTCATTATTTATTTTGTGGTAGAGCTATGTATTCTTTTTTATGTTTCCATATGAATTTTAATTTTAATTTTCCATTTTAGTTTCTATTGTTGTCTCTTTTATAGTTGGAGCCAACCCTCACTAGGTCAATTTTTTTTTGTTTTTTTAAAATTTTTAGTAACATCCTAGTGTTTCAAACCTATAATCTTAGGTTTAATATTTATTTTTTTGTTCTTGGCATAATAGTATATTTAATATATCATGTTAATATACATATTATATTTTGCTAGTGGTTATGCTATTGTATTCTAATGTCTCTCTTATGGTTATGCTAATGATTGTGCATCTTGAGGTTTGAATCCTTGACTTCTTATTTTTATACATTAGCATTTTATGATTAATACATCATAGAATATTTTCTTATAAGCTTATGTATAGTATATCTTGGAACATTCCCTTAAGTATTGGAAAGGCTTGACTCTTAGATCTCTTGGTAAACATATATATTTTATTAAGTCTAGAGCTTATGCTTCTTATGGATTTGGACCTTAGATCTTTCTCTTACTATATATTGAAAATATTATTATTTTTTTTTCTTTTATTATTATTTTTTAGTAAATGCTAATACTTGATGCCTCTTGTGAAGAACATGTTGAAAGGATGATGGTGGCCCATTACTAGTATTTTATTTATATTCTAATTATATTTTATTTTAATATTTTGGAATAAAGTAAGAATATGGTTATGAGACATGTTAAATATATATTTGAAGTTATTCTAGTTATTCTTTTATTTTATCCTAAAACCCATTCTTAGACATGTGGGCTCATTCTAGATTCTCTTGGTAACTTTAACCCATTGGTTAACCATTAGACCCTTTTTGTACATTTATGTTACCTTTATTTTCAAAAATATATTATTAATTATATATTCTTGGAATTACCCAAATCATACCTTTTGTACCTATAAATTCTTGGCAATGTTGACTCTCTTAGCATCGAATGTACATATCTCTCTTTTGTGATTGTTCTCATGGCTATGCTTGGAGGATCTTTTAAAGATTTTTAGATTTGGACTTATTTATTTTGGTAAAGCTTAGATATCAATTGATCTCTTAAGGTAGAGAAAATATTCTTTCTTTCATCAATTACCATGAGAAGCATTTTCTTTTTTGATCTACTTACCTTATAATTTTTCTTTTAGTTTTTATTATCAAGATAACCTTGGAATCTATTATCGGTTTAACCCTAGTTTGTTACTTTCTCACTATAATTTACTATTTCTGAAATTTTTGTTTTTTGCATTTTGACATCATCCTTCTACTACATCATCTTCTCTTAGCAATGGTGGTGGTGGTAGAAATTGCATCTTTAGTCTATAATGGCTAGTAAACATTTCAAGTGTCTATGGGTGCACACAACATGTTGGAATGCAAGGAGGAAATGTTTAGACTACTAATATTGGATAGTTAGGTAATGGAAAATTCTTATGATAGGGTTTGACCATAATACTAATGATTATCATTTTATTCAATATTAGTAGCATTTCATTAACATACATGACTTTTGAAGTAATGAAACTAACATAAAAAAGAACTAGTTCATCAATAATGACAAGCATTGTGGAATGGATCTAGCCATGTCAATTTCAAATACTACATAGTACCAGTATTAGACCTTATCTATAGTGGTAGTAAGGGGATAGGGCCTAGGGTAAGTCTAGGGTTAATACTAGCCATAACATAACCCAACAACCAGATATTATTATACATGAAGATTATAATCCAATAGTTGAATATTAGCATACATAAGGACTAGTCTTAGTTAGTATAACCCTTTGTAGTTATTCCAAAATTCTAATGCTAGAAGCCTCACAAGAGTACCAAAAGTAGAAAAATTTATGAGTTAATGGTTGATTTATGGTTTAGGTTAACAAATAGATTCATATTTATGAAAATTATTATTAGTTCTAATAGTGTTTTTTTTTTTAGCATTAGGTCCTATCTTTCAGTTTGTTCTAGGTGGCATCAAGGGGATTCACCCTACTATGAAAGTGCTCTAACCATTTCTACATGTGTTTCATGCAGATCTTAGGTAGAAGTCTTAAAATGAAGTTTCTTGGTGGTGTTACAAATGATAGATCAGAGTCTTCTATAGGAACATTTGTGATTAAGTAAGCTTTGTGGACAAGGATTTAAGTAATATTGTATTTTTGGTAGTCATGTAATGAATTTGGAAATGGTCCTTATGGTTAATTTTTATAACTCTTGTAACTTGTACAATACAGAATTAGACTTATGTTGTTTGCATAACATTGCATGAATTTTGTTAAGTAATTTATTCAAATATGATCTTTAGATTATTAGTTTTATACTTGATGATTTAAGGTTTTCAAATAATTTAATTTTTAATTTTAATTTTTAGCATGTGATACATAAAATTATAGGTTTTCAAAAATTAAATTCTTTCATGTGATGCTTTCTTTCAAAGTTTGCTTACAAAGTCATTTACTTCAAAGACATACGTATACTAGTATTATTAAATTCAACAAAGACTTCCTCCCATAGCCTATTTAGTATCCAAACCTTTTATCTTTTTAAAAATTAATTAAGTTATTTGGCTATTTGCATGAATGCAGAAATAGGCTAGAATCATTACTTATTTAACATTCTTAAAGGAAACTACCCCTTTATATTATCTCAATGCAACTACATCATTATGAAGCTTTAAAATTTTGAAAAAAGTATATCAACTACATGTTTCAACTAACAATTATAGGCTTGATTAACAAACAATCTACATCAACCTTAACTATATTGTCCATATGATTAACAAGAAGAAAGCATATAATAGGAGCTTTAAATTCTATTACTATTAATGGGTTAATTTTATTTTGTAATATTATATTCCTATAAATTATTTTTGATTTTGGCTAGATTCATTTTAACTATAAGACCTAGAGATAGAGGCAGAAGTTTTGTATCATTTTCTTATGATGGTTGTTAGGGAAGACCCCAATTAATTTAATCCCAACATACATCATTAATGAATCTTGAATTCATAACCTATTAGTTAACAATCAAATGAATTAGAATTGAGATACAACACCATTAAATATTTAACTTTATCTTTGAATTAATCCATTTTTTTCTTCATCTCAAACCAAACTTTCTCTTTTATTCTAAATTCATAGATTTAGTTTCCATTTAATAGAAGTTATTATTCCCTTAATGTTACAGTTTCTTAAAACATTGTATCTAATATCTAATTTTAATGATAAACATTTGTAGCATTAGCATTTAATGTAACTTTTCTCTACAACAATAGTCTCCTTCTAATAGAGGGATAGTTATTCATCTTTGAATACATGTAGTAGAAACTTGAAACTTCTTCTTTCATCTAGTTTTATTAACAAAAGATGAATATTGGAAAACTTTATATTGCATCCATTATTAGCATTACTTCACCATTGTTGTCAATTTTAGGTTATCTATATTTTGTAGCTTATTCTCTCTTCTCATAACTCATTATATAGCATCTAACATATAAGTTGTATCCTATCTATTTCTATTCCTTTTCACTCCTTTCTTAACTCATTCCATAGAATTTCATATATAAGTTGTATTTTTTTCTCAATTTATCCATTTTTCTCTTTCCTCATAACTCATTCTATAGTATCTTAAAGATTATTTATATTACATCTCTATTTTGTTCCTTATTATCTCTTCTCCTATCTCATTCTATATCATTTTATATAGTAGTTATATTTTGTCTAACATTTAGGCCTTATATGCTGTAATTTTAACACATTCAATAATATATTATGTATCACTTTTATTATATATATATTGAAAATTATCTCTAGATTACCTATCTAATTGAAAAAAATTGTTTTTATCAGCCAAAATGTTCTAAAGACATGTATATCAATGGTTGGATCAAGAAACTTCCAAATACCTCATGTTGAATGTCAAATGTAGATGTAATTATCATTATCATTACTTTTAATTTTATTTATAACATTCAACATTTTTTAGAAAATCTAATCTATTAAATTACATAACTTGCATAGTTGTGCATATTCTGTACATTGGGAATGCTATTGAGAAAATTCATTTTTGTTAGGCATTAAGTTGAAATATAGCTTATGTTTTTGGATATAATTATTTTTTGTTAATAAAAATGATATAAAGAAATATCCAAAAGTTGGGATATCATATCCTAGAAAATGATTAATGATATTTAAAAATTCAATGTTTAATAGATCAATGAAATTAGATTCTAAAGAAAAATCTTAATTGTTTTGAGAATGTATTTTCAATTTTTTATCCTTATAACCAATCCAAAAAAAAATTCCTCTATGGTAGAAAAATAATCAAAAATTGCCCTTATTTATATGTGTCCTCATGAGTTTTCACTTTTTACTAAAGGATTTCTTATAAAGAGAAGGATAAAACTTGCTCCAAAGATAAAAGAACACTTAGTTAAAAAATATTAAAAAATAGCAACAAAAGCTAAAAACTTCTCATCATTGACCCTCCAAAATAATAAGAAATTAATACTAAAGAAAATAAATTAACTTTTTAGCTTTCACTGAAAGCTTTCTTACTTACAATTTTAGCTAAAATGTCACATTTTTGAAAATATAATGTTTAACTCCTAAAGAGAGATCATAGTTATACCCTTACTACTAAAGAATAACCACACATCAAAGCATCTAATTCAAATGCAAAAAAAAAAAGAAGAGAAAAAGAAACAAGAAGTAGGAAAATCTAATTAATTACCAAGAATGATTTTATTGATTCTTATTTAAAGTTGTAAAAAAATTTGAATGTTCATTTTGAAGCATGTTGTGTGATAAAACACTTTAAAAAATACGAGAAAATGTATCTTCAGTTCCATAAAGAGGACATTGAGGAAAATTAATTTTGATATGTTTAAAATAAGTATTAATAGAAAGACCTTGATAAATGAGATAATATTAATAAAATATGAAGTTTTGGAAAGGTAAGATCTTTCCAAATAACTTTCATTTTTCCTCATCCCAAAGTGGAATGATAATTGCATTTTCTAGGCCTTATGGAATTTGTAATGAATAAAATCATTCTTTATACTAATCTTGTAATAAACTTTGATGTTAAATGGAAAAATGGATCTTCCATCCTTTCAAAATATATTTGGAAAAGTATAATGAAAATTATTTTCAACTATAAATAAATTCTCAAGATCAAAAATTAATTTTTCACAATCTTTATTTCTCTTTCTATTTAAACTATAGAGGCTAAAGGCCATCATTCATGTAATCCATCTATCATGCATACCTAGAGAGAAAATTGTAGTGATACTAAATTTTCTCTAATTAGTAGACAATCTAGATGAATTAGTAACCTATGGTCCTTCATTAAAAGGAAGTTGCCATAGCTAATTTGCTTAAACATATCTTCTGAAACTGTAATATGATTGTAATTTTAATGCTTACTAAGCTTGCATAATGTCTTCCAAATTTATTTAAAAGCTAGATAAATAAGAATAGAAATGACATAAGGAAAAATAAAATAGTGAAGAAATTTATTAGAAGATCAACTATTATCATTTTTGGGTTTTCCTTGCAAATGTTTATTTCTTAAAAGGAATATCTAAACATCATCTTCATCAATGCACTTTGCAATCCATTATGCTAGAAGAGAAATACACTAGCTATAATAATTAATGTTGCATCTATAAAGGTTTGTCAATTGAGCAGCTTCCAAACACATCATGTTTAATGTTAAACATAAAAGAAATCATCTTTTTCTAACTTTATTGCTAACATATAAAATTTCTTTTAGAGAATCTACTAAATTACCTAAATTGAATGGTAGTGCATGTCCTATATATTAAACATGATATTTCTAAAATTTATTTTATTTAGGTATCATGTTGAAATATATTTCTTTTTTAAAAAATTTATTTTTTGTTAGTAATATTAAAAGTAAGACATTTGTAAAGGTTACTTAGTTGAGAAACTTCCAAAGTCAGTATGATGATTGTTAAATGTAGTTTGAAACATTGTTATTTCAATCTTTACTAATAACATAATATGGATTCTTACAAAATCAACTTAATTATGTAACATGCATGTCCATGCATATTCTATTTCTTGCGCATGTTATCAAAAAAATATCATTTCTATTAGGAATCATTTTGAAATATAGATTAAGTTCATGAAAAAAATTGTTTTGTTATAAATAATGATAAAAAGCCACTTATTGGGTCTTTTTGGTCAAGCAACATCCAAATTCATGATACAATCAATAGGTTACTTACCTAGGAATGTAACACCTTGGTATTTAGGACCTAGGATCTTTGCTTTGTTATTTATTTTCTTATGCATGATTCGTTAGCATAGCTTTTGGCTTTTTAGAGTAGAAGATAATACTTTTTTATTTTTTAATACAATAGGATCCTATTTTAATAAAATAGATAAAATTTTTAAATTTATGGGTAGTTTTAATGTTATTTTTTATCATTAGGACTATATTATATTATTTTTAGTAAAATCTTCCCCACTTGTTACAGATATATATCCAAGGCACCTCTTGGAAATTTTTATCATGAAATCATTATCATAGTTTCAAAAAGACTTCCACTAGTTTATCATCAATTCATCAATTTATCAACATTCATCAATATCATTCATTATTATTTAGTCAATCTTGGAAGTTCAATTGTTAGAATTGGGAATATTCATTGTTTTAATCACATCTTATTCATTTTAAAATATTGTTCAAAAATTCGAAATTTATTTGAAAGCTAGAGTAGGTGGCTATGTTTATCTAAAATTTCATCTCAATATCTATAATAATTTGGGAGAAATATGCTCTACAATTTTGTATATTTTCTAAGTAATAAAATTTCACCAAAATAAATGATGGTTAATGATTGGATTATTTCTCCCTTATCTCATAATGATTTGATGTAATTATAGATGTATTTGAAAGCTAATATTTGTAAAAAGGTTAAATTAAAATTTTATTCTAAAAAACATAACAACTTTTAAGTTATCGTCTCTCAAATTTTCACTATCAAAATTATTGTGATTTTTTATATATTGAAAAGAACATAGTATAACCTTAGATTCTAGATATCTTTTGTAGTACATTATTTTTCCAAATTGTATAGAAATTACTAAGACTTCCAAAAATATAAATTTTATTAGCTAATTCATTGTGAAGTCAAGATAAGGAAGTAATTCTTTTTCAACCTAAAATTCTTTCACCTGGTATCAGAGCATCAGGTTCATCTACAAAAATATGCACAAAAGACATAGATAGATTCTCCATCATATTTAATGGCTCTAAATATTTTAGCTTATGGATAAGGATGATGAAAGTCCTTGTTGAACATAATTATTATTGGGAAATAGCTGAAAAATTTTTGAAATTCATCCATGATTTTGAAGAATTCACTAAATTACAAATCAAAGAATATGAAACAAAGAAGAAGAATAAAAATTTGGCTCTCATGATACCATTGAATAGTAACTCAAAAGTTATTTCTAACAAATATAGTTTTCACACTATCATCAAAGAAAGCAGGATAATGTAGAATTAGAATATAAGAGAACCTTAAAAAATCAACAATTGTAGCAACTAATCTACAAACAAAAATTTGATACCCTAGATATTGGAAGAAACGAAAGTATCGAAGACTTCTTTACTAGAATGTATGAAATCTTAAGAAAAATAGATGAATATGAATATAGATATACTAATAGAAAAAAAGTTTTAAAAATTGTTCAAGCTCTCTAAATAGATCTAGGATTTAAAAACATGATGGAAAACATTATTATTTCAAAGAATTTCAACATGCTTAGTATAATTGAATCAGTTGCTCATGTTAGAAACCTAAAAATTATAAAGAATAATAACAATCTAGTGAAGATGATTAAACCTGCATAACTAAATAGAGAGAAAGATGTAACACCCTCCTACCAAAGCCTTAGGTTGAAGAACATTACATTGGGTAGAGCCCCTAATGTAAAGATTGGTCATGGTAAGAGATGAGAATAAATGAACTACGTAATAAAAAAAGATGAAGGAATCTAGCATGAAGCCATGATCCTAATAACTAATGGAATAATAAAATGCATGAATATAAAAAATTGCATAAATATATATATGTTGGAAAATAAAATAAAATAAAATAATCAAAAAAATTAAATCTCATGAAATGTATGAATAATATAAGATCATAGGAATAATCTATTGATCTCTTGGTATGTTAAAACCTTAAAGAAAATGGATAATATGGATTGTGTGTGTATTTGTAATTTTTCAAGGCCATGAAAGAACTAGAACTTCAAAAAAAGAGCTAATTTAGAACATGATCCATGGTGAGATGTTGTTACAAAGTCTAAGTTGACAAAATGAAGACATGTATGAAAACGGAGTCTATAAATCAAACAAAGATGTTTCGAGGACTACTGAGATGTCAAAGTAACAAGAGAAGGATTCAGAGTTCAAAGTGTCAAAGTAGAGTATAAATCTATGAAAAATAATATACATCTATCTTTGAAGATAGACATCTATACGAATATGTCTACAGTTAAAGTTAGATGTTTGATGAGTTACATGGTTTGGCCACATTAACAAGATGTTGTTGATGCAACCCTATCAATGGGATCTTGTCAACATGATCCCATCAATGTAGGGTTTGATCCATTTATGTCTACCCATCAACAAGGCATCCTTCTTCACCTATAAATGTGCACCCAACTATTACATTTATGGCATAAGTTTCATAGTTGTAGTGAATCTCTAGTAGTTCTTCCACTTGAAAGTTAGAATATTTTTTGAGTGCCCATAGTAGGAGTTAAAGAGTGTAGGGATCTTTATTTGAGCACTATTATACCTAAGCACTTTAGTGTGTGTGGCAATAAAGAAAAGCTTTCTAATCAAACCTTGCAACACTTGGACTAGATTAATTATTTTCTTTAAGCATTTAATATTCAAGCAATTTCCTTTAATGTTTTTAAGTAACTAATTGATTAATTAATATAGATTAAATAAAAAACATAAGTATGACCACTTTGAGCATATGTCTAACGCTTGGTAATCCCAGTAATGCTTAATGTTGGGTAACCCAATAGCGCTATATGTGTTTAGGATTTGTATGGGAAGTGAGAATGGATGCTTATGTTAGGATTAGTGAAGTGTTAGCATTAGTTTGGCAATTAAATTACTTTATTATTTTTGCATGATTCTTAGGAAACTTAATTCATAAAATAGATAAAATGATAAAAATCATATACCTCAGTTACACTTAACCATATCCTTGAACTTCACAAGTGGAAGTAGGAAGACAACAATTTTAACAATTAACTTCACCACCTAGAACCCAGTGTACTAAGAGAACTAAAGTCTACAGAATTCAACTAGATTGCTAAGTGAACACTAGTGATTTGTATGGTTGGGCATAGGGTATACCCATTGCTCATCATTAGCATTATTGTTAAGGACTTTAGTTAACTTTGTGCACTATCTAGGACTTAGTGAAAATTATTCAACATCATTGGATCAAACCTTCAAGTCACAATCAGTCTAAAAAAAATAACAATTATACAAAGCACACTAATTTTTCTTCTAAGCCAAATGTCTTCTTCTCACAACAATGATTCTTTGTCAAAATTTAAGCACACATCTAATTAAAGGAATGAATAATGAAATCAGCCAGTGCCCTAACAATGTCAACTAGTATATACTCATCTCGATGAGTATGTGCCAAATTTCACCTTCATCCTACATTGGAATGACTAGATGAGGTGGAGGGACATGAAGGGAAACATTCTATCACCACCTAATCAATCAGTTCCTTTGATGCTTTAACAAACTCTTATGAGGTTGGGCATCTAGAGGATCCATGCTAAATACATTGTGCAAGATCACAACTCTTATGATTACCATCCCACTAAAGCACAATGTAAAATAAATTGGCAATAGGAGAAACAGTATGAAGCTACAAATGGAAAATGGTTCAATAACACATTGTTCCTACTAGGCCAAAAAGACAGTGAGGATTCCTTCTCTAGGGGTTCTCATTTCACTAACTCTTATCCCCTTCGTTTTGATGAAGAGGGATTGATCCAAAATTTACAATCCATTGTAGAAAATCTTGGTTTAGGGATGAATGGATCCTATCACCATGGGGGATCCAAAGATAGGAGTGATGGTAGGGATAAGAAAAGGCATCACGATGATGATCATGGTTGTGACCATCGAAGAGGAGGTGGTAGACACTATGGTGCTAGTCATCCTTTCTCTTTACCTTCATCATCCTATTTTTCCCTATTTAGCTTTGATTAAACCCAAAGAGAACGTGACTGTGATGGAGGTGACTAGTGAGATAGAGATGATCATGGGGCCCACTAGACTAGTCAAGATTAGGGGTGTGGGCATTCAAGGAAGGTGTGCCACCATAACAGAAGGGGTAGCGAATGGCATCATAGGCATCATGGCCATCATAGAGGCTATGACTATGAATAGCCTTTACTTGCTACTCAAAATATGCTAAATATCATACAGGTACTAAGAATTTTGACAAGGCATGTGAAAGATAGTTGAATAAAGTGATTGAATATGAATAATATCCCTAAGTTTGTAGGGGGTTAAAAATTAGATCCACAAAATCATTTGCAAGCCTTTCATGATGCCTATGTCTTGCATAACATGTAAAATAAATGATAGAAACTTAAGTTGTTCCCTAGGACACTCATACAAGAGGCTGAAAGTTGGTACTAGTCCTTGGAGCTAAAACCAATATGTAGATTGGGTACAATGCTTGAGCTATTTAATGATAAATATCATATGTACTCTTAAGTGTCCAACCTAAGAAAGAAAATCCAAAGTTGGTGACACTAAACACATAAACCCTTGGACATAGCCATGGGCAAGTACTATTCTCTTTTCACTAATGTCATAGTCATGGTTAGCTTCAAAGAAAGCAGCTTCATCATATCATAGATAGCCTTTAATCAAAAACAAGAAGAACTCTTGGGGTCTATGCCCAAGGGATGCTATCAAAAATTAGAGATCTTTAGATCCAAAGTCTCATTGAGTAGGTTACTAAAGAAGAAAGAGAGCTAAGGAAAAGAGAAAGTATGAAGGAGTACAACCTAGATCCTTCCATCAAAAAAAGAAAAGTCTAGTTTTGTGACAATGAGGAGGAGATACCACTTGATGAGGTGGTGCAACAAAAGACCTTGCCAATCTTGAAGTCTATTTCAAAAATTTTGACTAATGTTGATAAAATGTGATACTCTTTGGATGAAAAGTTTCAAACTACTCTAAAAATAGCAAAGGCCTCGAAAGAGCAAAGTAGTGATCATAATCATAGGAGAAAGAAGAAAGCTGAACATGTCCACCAAAAGAGTAAGGATAAAGCTAGTACCATAGAGGAGGTTGTGTAGTCCAAATTAGATGATGATGGTGGATGTGACATCTACCAATACAAATATCATAAGGGATGATCCCTAGTTGTGTCACACTTGTAGGAATCTAGAGTGTACACTTTAAATCCTAAATTGGCCAAACGGACCTAGAAGATTACCTTATCCTCAAGGAAATCCAAGGTGGTTCCACCAACAAAAAATCTCTTATCCAAGTGGAACTCCTCCAAAACAATTTTAGCAGTATCATTAGTGGTAGCATCCATAATCGGGGGGGGGAGTGGCGGGGCGGCGGGGGTGGTGGGGCAGTGGGGGGTGCAGGGGGGATGCCACAACCAAGGTAGTAGTAACCTTACATACATCTTGATCCATATGGGTACTATGTTTAACATCCCATTTCTCCATGTGACTCTTCTGGTCATAGCTCATTTTAACATCATTACTACCCTCTTGAGTGTTACAAAGCTCAATATCCATATCTAAGAGGGAAATCCCCATATCCTTATCATCCTCCTCATCCTTCTACACATGTCCCTCTACCTTCAATCCAATTATCACCCACCCAATCAATTTACGATGAAATTTCAACCTAGCCATAGCAATGTAATGCTACTAGGGCTATTCACCTATAGTCAACTCCTCAGATGAGTAGTTTGGAAACTAGATCTAGAAAATGATCATTCTTTCAAACTAGCATCTATGAGTGGTCTTATACTATTGACTTCCTAGAGATATATGTTGATAATTTTAAGAGGGACTTTCCAATCATCATGGAAAGGACTTGGTTAACTACCATTGATGCATGGCTGGGCATTAGAGACCTTTGCTTGGAGTTTTCCAAGGAAAATGCATTAGAAAAGATTGAGAAGAAGAGAGTTTTATGCATCATGTATAGTGATATAGGGTGCAACTATGTGTAGAAACTATGGATCATCAAAAGTACATCAATCACAACATGTAGATATTGTGCAAATGAATCTAAAATACAAAGGTGCTTATATGCACCAACCATAAATCAAGAGGGAACCCAATGGCTAACCACTGACTCTTAAAGCAACACACTCTACATGGAACTAGCTGAGAACCTAATAAGTGCCTATGTTAAAGGCATGGATTAACTACAGTGAATTCATTACCAACTCTTTAATGATGAAACTGATGACACTTATTGAGAAGAGTTGGAAATCCTTGAAAATTTCAAACATGAGCCCTTAGATTTGGAAACTTTACCTACCAGCATGGAGTATGCTTGTTTGAATAATGAAAAGCCATTTGTTGGCACATTTGGCCATTCCATGGAGCAGTTAAAATATTTTATTCAAAATGTTGGAGGAATCTATGGTTATGAGTAAATTACAGCTTTAGTGTTGAAGGTTGATGGGTGTTTTTAGAATATTGATTCACTAGTAAAAAAAATTGATGTTAAAGTCTTCTGAATATAAAATAAAGGTGCCAAATTATCTTGTTGATAAAATCAGAAATTAGTACTATGGCAAGGAAGGAAGTACGTTATTCATGTAAAAGAACAAAGTTGCCCATTGATTAAATTCGGTTAAGACAACATTGGAAAGAAATAGGAATTAATCAAAAATAAACAACGCCCGAGTGTTCAAAAATTATGCAGAATCAGCGAAAGGAAAACGAAGACCGTGATGCTACAGGACGGTCCATGGCCACCGTAAATCTACGGCCAAGCCAGCAAACATCACTGCATCCGTCTCTCCATGCCACCGCAGCCATTGACGTTGCTGGTTTGTTGCTTCAAAATGATCTCAAGGTGCACAGAAACCCCACAAACTGCCGCGTGACATTCAGCTGCACATGAAATAAAAACGTAGGATATGTTGTTGCGATTTTGGTGGTGAGGCTGCGGCAGTTCTGAAGGTTTTTGCAGGTAATTTCAGCAGAATACAGACCCATAAAACGTTGGCCCTTGGTTCTACAATCAGTGGCAATGGCGGTAAAGATTCAAGGGAAAATTTTCAAACAAAAACGCAGGAAGCCCTAAATCAATTTTGGGGGCAAAACAAAAACAGTTCGGGCAATTTAAACCCTCTATTTTGGGCGCGTTATCTTTCAAAAGAAAACCCCTTTCTTCTCTAGCACGCAACGGCGAAGTCGGATTGCAGTTGCAGGGCACGGCGGAGTCGGATTGCAGTTGCAGGGCCTTTCCCGCGGTGATCGTCGGTTACGATTTTGCAGGGCCTTCTAGCGCGGGGACAGTTTGAATCGGTGCAGTTTCTCGGCAAAAAAGAAGGAGAAAGACCGTTGCCTGAAACCGTGATGAAACCTCCACGGTGACGCGCGATTTTTACAGGCAAGACCAAGGTTTTAACCATAAACTTTGCACCAAGGTACATATAAAATAAACATTAATCTATAGCTTCACGGGAGTATCGGTGGTTTAATCAAACATATATATACACATATTATGACCATTGAAATACTTATAATGTGACACCTTGATTTAGAGACTTGCTTCCAATTATCCCAAGTTATGAAATGCCATTGAGGATTTGCAAATTTAATTATCCTATGAAGTCCCCATTATATTAAAGTTAGCATAAAATGCTCCTCATTTTATGCATAACTTCCTGACTCCCTAACTACTTAACCTTCTCCTAACTTATCTTCTAATTGGTTAGTCTAAGAAGTTAGGAAAGATATTTGAGATAGTTTTGATATTTTAAACTTGACATCTCATTTGAATAAGCAAAATAAAGGGACATATATTGTATTTTAATTTTATATTATAAATACCAAGGCCACTTGTCAATTGCAACCTTTTTTATCTGTTTTGTGGTTGAATATATTGTATTTTAATTTTATTTACCTAACTTGTTGGGCAAGTAACCTCCTAACTTGTTGGGCAAGGAATTTTCTAATTGGTTAGTCAAGTTACTTGAGAGAAAAGTTAGGAGAGATATTTTTGAAATTGTAACTTCCCTACCTACCTTGGAATCCTATAAATAGCCTTCAAGGTAAAAGGAAAAAAGGGGGGAGAGGACATCAAGAAGGAGCATCATCATCACACTTGGAAGATTTGTAAAGAAGACTGTTTAAAAGATGGCTTGCTAGAATAAAGATTTCAGCCTCTTTGTTATGGTCCTGTGAGTTATGCATTTCATTTTTTGTTTTGTTTAAATTGCTTAGCTAGTGGTTTAGATAGTATCATCCTTGGCAAGTAATTTTGGGATTTTTAGATTGCTTTTATTGTTCTTGTTGCCCGATAGAAATTTCTGTTAAAATTTTGCCATAGAAGTGATAGTGAAT
>MNCI01009131.1:8686-37378 GCA_015680685.1 Gnetum montanum | reverse complement strand
AAACATATTACTCATAATAATCATTTAATAATTGTTCAAATTATTTTCATCCTTCTCATTATACAATGAGATAGTGTTGCCAGGTTTCCACAAGTGATTTAAGCCTTGTTCCATTGTTGAATTTAATTTATGTTAAATTTCTCTATGAATAGGAAATCCTTTCGACTAATAATTATGCATATAAGTAATATAAATTTATAATTTTGCTAGTTGTGAAATTTCTAATACCTTTGTAACTTCCTCAAGAGTAAATTGAAGAGGTGCTTGTTGAACATATTAAAAATAAATTAAAACAATCTCTCTATTCCTATTCTTTAAGGTGAAAAAGAAAATCTAGATCTATAATCATTAGGCATAAACTAAGAAGAAGAAATTATAAATCATGATGGAAAGGATAAACCATGTCTTTATAACTCAAATGGAAAAATAATACTGATACAACCAACTCAAGAGTACAAAAATCATTAAAATAAAAGCAATAAAAAACATAAAAGCCTCTATAACAATAACCCCATCATTTCCAGTAAGATTAGGCTTTCCATGGATGCCTAAATTTGGAAGTGGATAATTAGTAATTTCTTCAATTAAGAAATGCTATTATATCAAGGATTTATTATGCTTCTCAAGCCTACTGTTCAAAAGATATGTATATTAAGTTATGGTTATGATTTCTTATTTATAACATTATGATAATATCACAATCATAATGATGTATGCTATATAGGATCGTTAAACAACTCATCTTAATCATTGGTTTATTAAACTCTTAAAAATGGTTATGTTTCTCTTCAAACATCATGATAATTATTCTATATCTATAAATACTCTTGAACTTTTATGTATATGTATCATGAACAATTTTAAATAAATATTGAAAATTCAACTTGTATTTTAGATAATGTCTCACTATCTTAGGTTGTTCTTATTTTATTGTGACCAATAATCATTTTTGTTTTATTGGAATCAAATAGATTCTTATTGTTCATGAGTTTATTAATGCCTTTTGTTTAGAGCTATATGGTTTTCTCTAAGACATGATGTGGTGTTTAAGATTACTTTTAAACCTAGTGCTAAACCTATCTCTATAGTTCCATGCATGATATCACCTATTAAGTTGGCTAAACTAAAGATGTAACTTCAAGAGTTATTAGATAAGGGTCTAATTCATCTAAGTATATCTTCTTAGGATGCTTATGTTTTCTTCATCAAGAAGAAGAAAAGTAGCATGAGATTATGCATTAAGTATTAAGAAATTAGTCATGTGATAGTGAAAAATAATTATTCCTTGCTTGGCATAGGTGATTTGTTTGATGAATCGATAGAAGCTTAAGTGTTCTAAAAAATAAATCCGAAGTTAAGATACCATAAAATTTTCATCAAAGAAGATGATTCCCTACAAATAGTATTTAGAACATGAAGTTGACATTATGAGTTCATGATTTTACCATTTAGATTCACTAATTCTTCTTCAGTATTCATGCATATCATGAACAATGTCATGATGTATAAATTTATATATTGTTATAAAGAAATGATAATAAGAAATTAATTTTTCTATTGCTTAAAATTTTCATAAAAGCTTCTATATAGATTTTTTATAGCCTTTATCATGTTATCTTTTTGTATCAATTACTACAATTTTTTAACAAAATGTTTAGCTTAAGTAGTAAAGTAATGATAAAATAACAGGTTTCCCATTATTTTTTGGTAAATCTTACTTTTACAAGGATGTTTTTACTATTATTTCCTAGATTTAGCTACTTTTCAATGTTGATAGCATTTATGACATAGCCAACATCATCCACATTTAGAGGATCATTGTACACCCTCATGGACTGGTTCTAAGGCCTAATCAAGTTTGCAGTGCTGAGTACTAGCTCATCTCTATTGATCATCCTTTACAATTCATCTTGCAAGGCTACCAAATATTCCATGTTATGGCTAAGCAATTGGTGGCATTGGTAAAATCACTCTAGCCTACAATTTCTTGGGACCAGGGCCTCATTTGATGCTACTGAAGTGGTATTTCTTAGTAGCTCACAATATCTATCATGTTCTTTGTGGGCATTCTTAGACATTTTTTTATATTGGATGTGTTTTACTTTTAGTAGTTGGTTTATTAGCTCTAAAGGCTTTAGTGGAAATAGTTTATACTTAGAGTAATCCTTGCACTCAAAGTTGGGCCTTTGAACAACTTGCACTATAGGCACCAAGCATGTAGACTAGTTGATTGCCTTAGTGCTAGAGCTGGTAGCTTTAGTGTTAGCCAAGGCTTTGGGCTGCCTAGTCATCTACCTCTAGTTGGTTTATTTGGCTTTTTTGGCTATAGTTGCCACCATTGAATTTTTCTTTTCCTTGTCTTTGTCTCTCCTTTCATGCTAGTTCTTGTGGGCCACATAGGCTAGGTCCTTACTAGCTTTTGCGACATCTTCTATGCTTTTGATTTTAGCAAAGGCTTGGATTAGGAATTATGGATCTAGGTAATATAATTTTCACTTTATAAATTCATTAACTACATCCTTGAAAATGGCTATGAAATGTTCTTTAGCTATTAGCTCTCATATTTTACTTAGCAAGGTACTCCAACAATGAATGAACTTCTACATGGGCTCTAGGTGGCCTTGCTTGACTTGCATTAGTTGGTCTAAGGTGGCCTCTAGCTTCAAATTGTATTTGAAGTATGTTATGAATTAGCTCAAGAGGTCCTTCAAACAGAAGATAGAGCCTCTAGCTAGTGCATGATCTCAATCTAATATTTTGCTAGTAGTGACATGACAAAAATGTGTGTGATGCCATGCAACCATGCTTGCAACAGTAAGCACTCTAACCTAAATGTGATGAAATGCACATTGGGGTCTCCCTCACGATTGTATTTTATGAATTAAGGTAGTGAGACTGTAGTTGGAAGAGTTAGAGGTGGGACTATATGACTTATAAGGTCATCTTTGTAGATGTCCATCACTTTAACAATTCTAGAAGAGTTAGCTTTGAGTTTCTTCATCCCTATTGTCAAGCTTTGGATCATCTAAAATTCTTGGTTTATGCTTTGAGACCCTTTAGCCTGATGTGTTGAATGTATTATCTGTTATTGTACTAGTTGTGTGATCCATGGCCTTGTTACAGGTTGCAAAACCACATAATGTGCTTGATGTGTTGGCTACACTATAGGGATGGTGATTGGAGTAAGCAACACATGTATGGTTTGAGCCAACGCGAGTGGCATCGATGAAATAGGTAGGAAATATGATTCCTACGTCATTTGGGGCCTGAAGATGGGTCTTGCATGCACATAAAATTAAGATGTTATAGTTATTATAGGCAAATATGGTTGAATGGATTGCGATGATGCCACGAAGGGTAAGTTAATGGGAGGCACTAGATTGTAATGTGTGTGTTGTGTTTGATGCATTACTATTATAAGCATTGACCTAGGCCAAGCGGAGTGGGAAGGTGATGTTGGTGCTATGATCATCTCAAAGAGAATATGTGAACTAGATTAAGGAGAAACCAAACTAGGGATCACTCATTGGAGGATGGTGTGGAAGGAGCCTTTGTGCTTGAAGCAAGCTTCAAACTCATCCTCTTCCTCCTATAGGACTTCCTCATAGTCTATTCCTACATTGAAATCACTTGCCTAGATGAGCTAGGCTAACAATCAATGGTGGAACTCCATGAGTGGGATGATATCGAATGAGAAAGGGATATAATCCTATCCATCCAAATGGATTAGCTCATAGTTTCATTTTGCATCCATATCAAGGTGATCTATAGGTAACCTTGCTTGAATATTCATGCACATGTTGTTGTACTATTCATTGCTTAATGCAGTGTATTCTAGGTTTTGACCACATAACCTATGGGATTTCCTTTATTCTACCATTATGAGCCTCCTAGTGTCATCAATCCTAGTCTCCTGCTGGATGGGAAAGATGTTGAGTGTGTTTGAGATTGACACCTAAGATTTATCTAGGTTCATGATCATAGATTGAGATATAAGAGAGGATTGTATGAGTTACTAGTTGTGAAACACTATGGACTATGCTAAAAATAACCTTATCTTAGCTAACACTACTGACTATGCTGAAATTATCCCTATCTCAACTAACATCACTAACTACACTAACTGTGCTCTCCATGCTAGAGAGTGAACTTTGCTAACTATGCTCTCCATGTCAAAGAGGGAAATAGGCTAATAACTTTCTTCACGTTGGAGAGTGGACTATACTGGCTATGTTGGAGATGACTACACTCTAGCTAAAAATGAGAAAAATTTAGTTAATAGTGGGAATGAGTATGATTTGAGTTTCTATGTGAGATCCCAGGGGGATCAACTATAGGATCCAATCTACAGGAATAGGTTAATAGACAATACCTACACTAGCCTAAGATCTAGCTACTACTACACATGCAGCAGGTTCAGAGGGGTGTTATGATCTACACTGGCCCAAAGCTAGCAACTACGATGCAAAGAGCATGTGACACAATCACAATAGAGTTTTAAAAAGTGGTTCAACCATCCTTCTAGTGCAAGAAACTACAATGACTAAAAACATTAGTGGTTGAAACACCGAGGTTCATAGGTGCACAGCATAACCCCAAATCTATGTGAGGGTCTACTAGAGGTGAAGATAGGGTGCTCTAAATGGTCTAGCAAATTGAATAGGGACTTACTAGAGATAACAGGGGTGCAATGTGGTTAGCTATCATGCTATTGTTAGGTAGTGACAAGGGTGAAGGCAATGTTTGTTGTGTCTATGATGTTTGCAATGTCAATGGGGTCGAGCATAGTTACAAGGATCTAAGGGAATGAGCATAGTCAAGGGTTTTAGTTAGGTGGATCATGTTAACATGTGAGGACTACCACTTGAGCATAGTTCAAGTGTGTCTATGTAGTAAAGATGTACAAAATTCAAAGAAATGGAGAGAATGAAGTGGAATGCCACTCCAAATGGGGTTGAGTATAGTTAACAGCAATAGGCAATTAGAGGGTACATGGTATACATCAAGTGTAGGTGGATAGCATATTCACAATCCCTAGGGTGTTTGGCTATGAAGTCTGCTATCCTACCAAGGTTTCTATATCTATTGGGTTAGCCACCATGGTGTATTGATAGATGGAGTTTTCTATTGGTGGTCTACCAATTCACTTGTTTTCTAGTTCATTAATGTACCCTTGATTTTCATATGAGGTTCAACCTTTACTACATTGAAGACACAGGTATTTGTAAGGTTACAGTTACTAGGAAATGTTAGCTAGCTATCATGTGGTAGATGGGCCAACTAGGACTATGCTCAATGTAGTTACTATACATGTGGTGTGCTAATGGAGCTGATGGTGTCAATGGTGTTGTGCTTTGCTATGATTTGCTAGACCCTTTAAGATTGTATAGAACTCTACAGGATTGTGACTACACTACCAACCACATGTGTGTATGAGGAGAGGATCATGAGGTACTTGAAACATGAAAATTATCTCTGTGAAACTATAATCTACATGCTCTCATGTGGGATCAAGTGTAGTTAAAATTTTGGGGCAAAGGGAATACAAAAAATAAATATCTTTCTGACTACACTTGCCAAAGGAGAGTTGACTACATTTTGGAGCTAAGTTGAGTGTTGTTGTTACACTATGAAGTTCATTGAAGACTATCCTTGCTGACTACACTATTCTAAAAGGTGACTATGCTTTGGGCTAAGGGAGAGCATAGTCTCATTACTAGTGAAATCTATGAGGAAAATGGATTTTTTGCAAACTACACTCCCATGGAAGGCTAACTATCCTCCAAACTAGAGGTGAATGTACTCTTGACACTTTAAAAAATTTATTAAGCTAATCTCCTACTAACTATGCTCTTGATTAGAGGCTAACTATGCTCTCAACTAGGGTTGAGTGTATTCTTGACACTTAGCAAAATTTGTAAAAAATAGCCTTCTGCAATCTACACTTTCCACAAGAGGCTTACTACACTCTTAATTGGGGTTGTGCATAGTCTCAACACATAGCAAAATTTGTGAAAATTGGTCTTCTATTAACTACACTCTCCACAAGAGGTATACTACACTCTCAACTAGGGTCAAGCATAGTCTCGAAACTTTGAAAAATTTGTGAAAACTAGCATTCTACTGACTATGCTCTCCATGAGAGGCTAACTATGCTCTCAACTAGAATCAAGTGTAGTCTTGATAGTTAGAAAAATTTGTTAAAACTAACCTTTTGCTAACTACGCTCTCCACAACTACACTATCTACACTCTAGAATGGTGTGCTTAGGAGAGAGCACAATCTCAAAACTTAGGTGAAATTTCAAGATGTTTCCCTCTAACTCACTACACTTTGGGATAATAGGCTCTCTATGCTCTATAGTTCCCACTTTTTACCAAAATTTGTAGCCAGGATGCTATAGACTAGATTTGGTGGTGTTTCACCTCCCTTCCTTTTCAAGGGCCAACGTCATTTGCAACATTGGTAGGTCCTCAAGGTAGCAACATAGGAGATCCAAAAATCATCTTGCAGACAAAATGATTAGGCAACATCAAGAGCAAAGAGCACTAGATCCACCAAAACTAGTTCCTATATTTGTGGTTCCTATGGCCAAATCAACCAAAGAAGCCACAATGAGCAAATCACAATCACTAAGGCCCCTAAGCAAGCTAACAAAACAAAGCCTAAGTCACCTCCACAATAAATCTATCTCTCATGTTGTATGGAAGAAGTCAAGGCCAAGAAAAATGCAACTAATGATAAGAACTTCATTGATGTGTTAGCCTAGGTCAAGCAATTGCTTAAATACAAAAATACAACATTCAACTTATACAACCTAATCATGACCTCATTTTCCCACATGGAAGCACTGGTGGGGATGTTGACCTCCATCCCTATTACAAAGGACATCCCTATAAATGAGACCTCCATCCATGCAGTGCTGCTACCCACTACACCACAAGAATCAAGTTCCATGTCCCTAGCATTTAGCAATGAAGTAATTAAGATTGATCCTAAGAGCAGTGAGATCATGACAGTGCTTATGTTTATTACTATATGCATTAGGTAATGCAAAATCCATAGAGTGCACATCTTTGACAGAGTAGCTATGAACATAATATCATACACCATTATGGATAAGCTAGGACTTGCAAAAAAAATTAGGTAAAAAAAAACACATGCTAAAAATCCTTTAATGAGTCACATGTCATTGTAGAAGGCACTTTCATTGTAGCTTTTGTAGCAAGGAAGTGATTCCCGATCACTATCGAGTTCATTGTCATAGAAGAGATGTTGGGCTTCAACTTTATATTGGGTAGACCTTGGCTAGCCCAATTATGAGCCATCTCCTCTCCAATTCATCAAGAGATCTGCCTCCCAAGGTGGTGAAGTTATCATCAATGGTGATAACGTTGCTCCCTTAGCCATCAACAATGTAGACATGGAGCAAGGGTCAGAGGTTGAGTTTCTTGATGACACACTTATGACAAACAATGACACATAAAGTAGATACAACCAAAAGAGTGGTAGAAGCTAGTAACCTCTAGGAGGATGCCCTTTGGGTAGAGTTGCCCTTTGGTGTAGAAAGTGAAGGTCAAGGGGCTTTCTATATAGTATAATCTAGATCCTATGTGCATCCTAACCCACACGAGTTAGGAATTAACTACATGAATAAGGCATCCCCTTAGCTGAAAATGCACTAGCTGCTTACTCAATACTTGCATCTACACATCCTATATTTTACGTTTTGCTTATGTTGCATTAGTTTTGCATTAGATTAGTGTTGTAGCAAGTTAGCAACATTGAGTTTGATTACTTAGATTATGCATCAATTTGCTTAGTTTATGCATTTATTTGCTTATCTTATTTATTTTCCTGCTTAGTTTACATTCATTATGGCTCAAGATGGCCTTAAACTATCATGGTAGCCCACCATGGCCTTAAACTGAGTGATCAACCTAAAATTGATAAGTCATATCACTTTTAACTCCATACTAGTGGCTCTCTATGGCCTTAAAGTGGTAACATATAGCTAGAAATGGTTAAAAACTAACATCGGCCCTCCTACTATGGCTTTAAACTTGCATGAGACCTATCAAGGCTTTGAACTAATAATACTCACTATGGCTCACAATGGCCTAGAATCACTATGGCTCGCAATGGCCTAGTATCACTATGGCTCACAATGGCCTAGCATTACTATCATTTCATAGCTCTATGCTAGTGTAACACATCTTTCCTACATTAATTCATCACTTAGGCATGTTAGCATAGGCTACAATATAAGCATAATCATAGTGAAATGTGATAAAACCATCACATAGCCATAAAGTTTGCACATTACACTTAGCAAATAGTCATACATAATAGAATATAGCATGAATAGAAATACATGATCATAATATAGCATGAGTAGCATTACATAGCAAAAATATAGCAAAAAGCCTCATGGCAAGTACATTTGATCATGCTCAGGCAATAACTTTAGGTGGATGTGGAGGTTTCGCTTCTTCTATTGAGTCATTGGGACCTTCAACATCACTTGGTACCTACGACAACCAAAAGCAAATGTATGCAATTAGTAAGCAGACATTACATAGAGCAAGCTAGCTCAAAAATACAAAAAGAAAAAAATGAATAAATAATAACATAGCAAATACTAGCTTGGAAAGATCCTGAATCGATGAGTTCTAGAGGTAACTTTCCAAGGCCAGCCTCTAAGCAATGGAGGATCTTAGGTTCGGAAAGCTTTGTACAGTCTTCCTATCCAAAGTCAATACTTCCAAGCATTTTTCCTTTATCCATGGTAGTCCATATGGGTGTCTCATGGAAAATGTGGAGAAGAGGCCTCTCTAGAGGGGGTGATAATCTTCCTCATAGGAGAGTCACTCATGATCATACAGTGCACAAACATTTCATACACATGCTTTTTACTGGTCACCTCAAGAAACATCTCGAGGCAATAGTGTTCAATAGACTCTTCCTTGTACCACTACACATATGTATTATGCTCTTGCTTGTATTTATAATTATGATTTTTTGTGTTTATCCCTACGTGTAAACCTTTTTGCTATAGTTTTTCTAGTCTTGGTTTTTCTAAGCAAGAAATTCCATCTAGAGTTGTTGCTCTACTAGCTCCTATGTTGCCTTATTCCTACTTCTGACTGTGGTTCAATACCTAGAATACTAAATCTCAAAGGTGTGCCAGGTGTCATCCCTCTACAATGTAGCCGTTAGAAAGTCATACCTAGATTGAAGATCCTTAATCTTCTCATCCTAGCTAGCCACCTTCTTCTATAGTTCATGCACATGTTTCCATAAGTACTCATTAGAGCACCTACAAACCCATAAACACTTGGCATAGGAAAGCATACACTTGTTAGAGGTCTCATACATATGACAAGGCACCTTATCAACCTTAGGAGGAAGGTTGATTAGAGCATCCACCTTTGTCACCTTGCTTGGATTCCATTGCAACTTAGGACCTATAAGCATATAAAAATTAGCCAACCTTAGCTAAAAACTAAGCATTTGAGCAGTAAGTAGGATATAACTACACACATAACTAATTCTAGAAACACTTTCCATAAAAGAAAATTTATCTAGCATCTCTACCCATGCTTCCATGCGGTAGGTTGATGTAGGACTAATAGTTGGAACATTTGATATTGTAATACAATGATGCAATTAGCATGTAGCTTAATACAACTCAAGGTACTAGAATAAAAAAAGGTAGGCAAATGCCAACAAACATAGATTTCCTAGTAAGCCCTCAAGCATGAGTGTAGGGGGGTTCACCTATCTACGTAGCATTAAATAAAGTATCAAAGTCATCCCATCAAAGTGGAGCAACACGTCTTCTTCCAATTTCTGAAGGATCTCCATCGCCTAGTGGAGCTCATCTCCATTAGCTACCATCTCCTCTACCTGAGGGAGCACTTCCTTCACTACCACTTCAATTGCTACTCTCATAGCTCTTTCTCCTTTTTCTACAACTAACACATACACACATGAAGCATAACATCATTAGCTAATTAGAATTATAGCATAAAAATGAAAAAAACATAAAAAATACTTATGTATAAATACAACTAAAGCACCTAGCATCTATGCATACTAGCCTGTAACATCCTCATGCAAACCTTGTAGCTTGATGTAGATCTTTTTGCTACTTGGCTTCTTGACCATACGGGAAGCCTTCTCTTGAGGTCGTGACCTCTTGATCTTGGCCTTGGATAATCCCACTGTCTCTACCATGTATCAATCCACCTTGCTCACATCCCTAATGCTAACTAGAGGACCCACACCTACACTATCACAAGAATAATACAAGTTCCCCATGAGAACCTTGGTCATTACTAACAAAGACTCATCAATCCCCTTTAAGGGGGTATTGTGTGAATGTGGTCAAAAAATGTCTTTAATCCATGTCTTAGACAACTACTCATGATCTTGCACCATCCATCATCCACCATCCTACATAATTAGAAGCTCTGCAAATCTTCATAGGTATCCTATGAAGAATGTGAAGTGCATAGGTGACCTCACCTAGAGGTTAAACCAGAGCCTAGAAATTTCTACATGTAGCCATGTGGCTATGTACCTAGCCTAGTTAAACCTTATACCCTCTAGTAGCACCTATATCATTACCCATGCCTATTCCACCACTAGGATCTTTTCTTCAAAAAGCATCTTTGAAAAGGCACAAGTGTGAAAAAGAGGGTAGAGCTCTCACACCTCAAGCACCTACACATCTTTGGTTAATATGCCTTTTTGAGATCAGGTGGCCCCCAACTAGATCTTGATCTCCTCTCTGTGGTCCACCTCCCTACTGATCTTATCAACAATCATTAGGCTATCAGTAGGGATGCCAAAGAGATTAGCAAAGAAAGTGTCACTAAGGTCTAGCACTACCATCATGTCATGCATGTGGGTGATAAACTACCTAACATCACTACTAAAGAAGTCAATGATGATGACCATTTCATCCATCAAGACACTTGGGATATGGGCCAAGAATAGGTCCATTAACCCAACATGCATAAGCTCAACCATCAATGACTCTAGCACTCTGTGGCATAGCCAATGTTGTGCACCCTCTACATCCCTATATTTCATGATAATTGTGGCTTTTGTGTGATACATGATAACCACTATCACCTCAGCTGAGCCAACCACCACTACAACATAAAGTAAAATAATGTTAGCACTTCATTATGTCAATAAGGAAAACAAAAGGGCATATACATAAGCACATGAGCAAAAAATGTAGATAGGCATGTGGCACAAATGAAGTACAAGATGGGGGTAGTGCTACAAACACCTCCTCGATGTTAATCTCACCAATAGCACACCCATCGAACTAGCCATGGGTCCTACATCACTCATATGTCTTTAAGTGTTAAGAGATGTGGGTCTCTATATTGTGCCCCTGCTAATCAATCATGGCTACCTAAATTTTTGTGCTAGATGAGAATACCTCTAAGGTAGTGCAAGTTAATGCTACAGAGTTTGGATCATCATGTAGGCCATCTTCATTAACTTTGAACTTGGCATCAACCATAGAACCATTAGCAATTTAACATGAGCAAGTATCATAAAACACTATAAGAGCCATAGAAGCACTCATCCTCTAACATAGTAAACAATTCTAGGCAAGTTCTGACATAGAGTATGCAACTGTTGTGCAACAAAAATGGTTTTTCTCTTGTTGTAACAAGAAAACGCCATCATGCACCATACTCTAGATAGCTAACAAATGTCCATAAGGCCTCTGCCTAAGCCTCTTGTTCCAACGTGGGTAGAAAACTCATCTAAGACAAACTTCATATTATTCTAATTCATCCCAAGTAGCAATGACTCAATGATAGCATTAGCAACCTCAATTGCCAAGTGTGACCACATGATCATACTAAACCACTACAATATATACTCCAGGAACTCCCTAGCTCTTGGCTAGAACCACACAACCTGATAATCCACTCACATATTTGGTGTATTCATGTTAGGGATGGGTCGCTCATGCAACATAGGATGCCCACGAGCTCAACCATAATCAAAATGAGCTTCAACAACACCTTACATTCATCAAGCAATGGGAAAGCATTAGTATACATACATAGATGTAAATTTTCACATACATACAATAAAATACTAAGTTAAATTAGCAAATTATGTAATTTTAACAATACATCCTAGGGCACCATAAGTGTAGGACATCAATTAACTCATTCAACGTGTCTGGCACTTAGTGGGGTATAGCACATTTTTTGTAGGTTTAGCATTGCACATAAGTAATGAAATTTTGACTAACACAAGACTACCCCAACTACACTCTAGGGCATGGAGAGTGTAGTCCCAAAGTGATAGACATTTGTGCAAACACTTAGAATCAACCTAGTAACTATGCTCTCAATGAGTGGAGAGCATAGTCCCAATTGTCGCCATGGACAACATAGTCTCCACACAATGTTACGTGGACTAGTACTACCAAGTCCTACCATGGCCTTCCTTCTTCCCTCACCACTACCACCCAAGGAAAAACCTACCACAACCCCCAACATAGGCAAATGTCCAAAACCCATAGAGCATAGCCTAGCAATATTGAAACCCTTGCACATGTGAGAATAAGGTGGTAGCCAATGAGAAGGTGGAAGCGATGCATGGTAGAGTTCCCTATGACAGTAGGCACAACCCACAAAACCTTGAATTACACCAATAGTTCTAATAGCTTTGTGTGTAAGACCCACAACATAGTCCATAGGTCTATCCCTATGTAGCAAAAAGAAGAAAAAGAAGGATGCAAAGATAGATCTCTACATTGCCCCTCCTACCATGCTAGCCCTGGTATCTTTACTAACACCAAACCCTAGCACCTATTTTAGTGGTAACCCCTACCCCTATGGTTGTTCCCCAAAGTGTAGTTTTCAAGGACCTAGATCCTATGTAGGCCCAAAAATTCAAAAAAGAAAAAAACAAAAGTAAACCCTATCTGCTCTTCTTTCCCCCTCCTTCCAATGCTAAATCCATGGGTCAACTGGTGCTCAAAACTCCAACAAAAATAGAAACCCTCCTTGCCATAATGCCATGACATAGATAGCACATAGCCATGATGGCCACCACCATGGTAGGGTGCATAGGCAGCGCTATGAGAGCACACTCCCAAAACCCTTACATGAAAAAAATAAAAAACAAAATAGATGTAAGGAAAGAGTGTAGTCGACATACTTGTCTAACATAAATGTCCTCCTCTCCTCAACATGTGCCTATGGTAGATGGCTCAATACCCTCTTCCCTTTAGTAATTTTTATCAACCCTAGGTTAAGGTGTGCACTCGAGTGCATCATCTTTTCCACAACTATGCTCTCAACTAGTAGCACTAGAAAAGGCAATAATAAGACTATGCTCTTGACATTATAGTTAAAAGAAAAAATTGAAGAAGTTACCATAGTAAAATTGTACTTATATACTCTCCTGCAGTCATTAATGACCCACCAACTTGGGACTACAGTCACCACCAAGTGTCTAGCTATAGAGCATGGAGAAAGTAGTTGGGTGAGAGCATAGTCAACCATCTTAATCCAAAAAAATGATTTTTTTCCACCCTACAAAAATGCACATTAACTCTACTCCTAAGCATAACTAGCCCTTCCTAGAATGGCATGTTTAGCACAACCATAGCTCACTAAGACCTAAAAATGGCATGCATATGGCCTGTCGGAGCCTGAAACTAGCAAAAACATGTTTACCTCCCATGGAAACTTACATGAATGCTTAAGAAAATATCATTCGACAACTTTTCTCATTCATGCATATTAACTTTGTCAAACAGGTGTTGCTTGACATTTTTTTGGGTTTATTTTATAGGAACACGACATGGCTATGCACAAGTAGATCTTCTTACCTTTGGTCTTCTTGGGGCCTTATGGTAACATTAAGTAATGCATTGATCCTCATTGCCTAGATCTCAAGCCTACAACCTACAATAAATACATGGATTCAGTAGAAGCACCACTAGACTGGCTTGACCATCTACTTAAGGCCCTTGAACTAGAGGTAGGGGACATCATAGAGGATCCCCTTATTGAGATGCCTATGGAAATGCATAGTGGTAGGGCAAGAACATTAAAACTAAGCTCCTCGCTAGAACCCTAGCATGCTCACAACATCACTAAAGTACCTAACTATAACATCAAAGCATTTGCATGGTCATACTAGGGCATGTCAATCCTAGATCCCTAGCTAGTCTAGAATAACATCATCCTTGATCCCTGCATCAAACTAGTTAAGCAAAAATCACACAAAGTTAGACCTAAGATGGAATTGGTAGTCCATGACAAGATCACCAAGCTTTATAGAGCTAGTTTCATCCAGGCTATTGACTTTGTATATTGGGTCTCTAACATCATGATTATGCCCACGAAAAATGGAAGTATGCGCATTTGCATAGACTTTTGAGACATAAATAAGGAAACCATCAAAGACAACTTCCTATTGCCCAATATCAATCAATTGATTGATACCATCACTAAACATGCCTTGTTGTCCTTCATGGATAGGTTCTCGAGCTACAACCAGATTAGGATCAACCCTAAGCACTAGCTTAGTACAACCTTCATGACCCCCTAGGGTACATTTTGCTACACAATGATGTCTTTTGGACTAAAGAATGTAGGAGCAACATACCAACATGCAATGATGTACATCTTTAGTGACTACATGATGAGTTTTCTCAATGACTACATAGATGATATTGTAGTTTAATCCAAGGTGATCTACAACCATGCAAGTGAGTTAGAGTTAGTGCTTAAATGCTACCTAAAACATGAGCTTAGGTTAAACCCCAAGAAGTGTGTTTTTGGCATCAAAATGTGTAGGATTCTTGGATTTGTAGTATCTAAAGTAGGTATATGTGTAGATCCTAGCAAGATTAAAGCCATAACCAACTTAGCACCATTGGCTAACCTTATGGAGCTATGAGAGTTGCAAGGTAGAATACAATTCATATGTAGGTTTATCACTAGGTTAATCGACAAGCTACAACCAATGCAAAATTTCCTCAATAAATGAGCCCAATTTAAATGGATAGCTTAGCACTAATAAACATTTGACAACATTAAGAAAGAGCTGGTACAACTACCCATGGTTTACCCTCCATAAGGAGACAAGCCTTTTTACGTCTACCTTGTCACCATCACTTCTTTACTTTGCCAAAAATGAGATGATGGCATAGAGGTCCTAGTCTACTACCTAAGCCATGCATTAATACCCCATGAAATGAGATACAATGATGTGGAGAAGTATTACCTTACCCTAGTCTTCTCACTAGAGAACTCGAGGCATTACCTCTTCCGCAAGTAGGTTAACATCATTTGCAA
Source organism: Gnetum montanum (assembly GCA_015680685.1). Taxonomy (NCBI): domain Eukaryota; kingdom Viridiplantae; phylum Streptophyta; class Gnetopsida; order Gnetales; family Gnetaceae; genus Gnetum; species Gnetum montanum. Next base: position 22,019 of record MNCI01009131.1, on the reverse strand, counting down.
GAACAATGTAGTCTGAGCTATAATAGCTAATATCTACGAAAGTAGTCACATTGCATGTTGGAATGCAATAATAGTATATTTTTACCTACATTATGCATGCAAGCCTAAATAAGAGGTCAGGCAATAGTTGCACAACTCATCACTTCACTAGTAGATGATCAAGCTACCATAGATATTGAATTCCTAGATAAGCATGTTAGCAGTATTAGCCAAGTGCCTAAAAATTATGAGGCACTCCTAAATTTTGATAGAGATTCAACCTCTCAAGGAGGTAGCATCACTGCTATTATTACACTTCCCTCTTGGGTGATCTAATCCTTTGCCTATCATTTTACATTTCCTTGTACCAACAACGTAGTAGAGCACAAAGGTCTTCTCTCAGGCATCTTTGTAGCACACAGCCTAGGGATCCAATGCATAGTGACCTAAGGTGATTCAAAACTAGTGGTCAATTAGGTTATAGAAATTTACACCTACGAAGCATAACATTTATAGCCTTATTATGACCTAGCAAAACACTTGCTCCACCACTCTGTAGTTGTTGATGTTCACCATGTTCCCTAAAGCAAAAATGCCATTACTGATGCACTTGCAGCATTAGCCCTTATCATAGAACCTAGCATGTTCAATGCATTGCCCACCTCAGTGGTCGATTGTACTACACCTATCATGCAAGCCATCAAAGATGCATCCATAGCCAAAGTTAGCACTACCTTGCAAAAGAGTGGTATGACAACATCAAGTCGTACCTTCTACAAGGTGAGCCTCTGTAACACTTAACTACAACTCAAAAATACATAATACATAAATGTTTTTGGCATTACATCATTGTAGGTAATAGGTAATAACACATTATGTTGTAGATCCTACAATGGCATACTACTAACCTACATGAGCAAAAACAAAGCAAAAACAATCATTAATCAAGTCCATGAAGGACTATGCAGAGGTCACATAGCACCTAGGGCAATGGTAGCAAAAATCATATGGCTAGGCTACTATTGACCTTATATGGAGATCAACTACATTTAGAAAGTTAAAACATGTGACACCTATCAATAATATAGCAACTTAATGCACCTGTCACCAACTGAATTGCATATGATACAAATCACGTGGTCATTCCAATGCTAGGACCTCGACATCATTACGCACATAATGCCTAAGTCCTCCACAAGGCCTAGCTTCATAATAACCACAATGGTATATTTCACCAAGTGGATCAAAGATATCCCCCTTAGGAAGATAACATCGTAGTAGGTTTGCAAGTTTATGTTGGATAACATAGTGACCTATTTTAGCTTGCCAATGAGCATAGTGATACACAATGGACCATAATTTAGTAGCATTGAAACCAAAGTATTTTGTAAGCACTTTAGCATCACGAACTTTTTTTATTGCCATAGTACCCTCAAGCAAATGGCCAAGTAAAGGCTACCAAAAAGGTCATCGTCACCTCCTCAAGAAGATGCTAAGCAACAACAAACAATGATGTCATGAGCAAATAGTCTATGCACTTTGGGCCTACCACACAATGCATTGAATAGTAATAGGTATGATGTCTTATAGCCTTATCTACTAACCTGAAGTAGTGTTGCCACTTGAATTGCAAGTTTCATGGCTTCAGTAGTCCTCTCAAACTTCATCAATGAAGGTTAAAACAACGAGTTAAAAATTGTAGGCCTTGAGTCAATGGAGGAGGAGCATATGTGTACACTCAATTATATTAAATGGTATTACGAGAGGCAATAGAAAAAGTATCATAATAACTAGCATCAGTACCCAATCAAAAATGGGAACCTAATCCTCAAGGCCATTGGCAAAACCATAGATAAATTCTTAACCAACTAGGAAGGGCCTTTCCTAGTCACTAAGGCCTACAACAATGAACCATTCAAGCTTCCTAATCAAGATATAAATGAGCTTTTCAATCTAGTAAACCATTCATACTTAAAGTTGTACTACATCTAGCATGCATCACTACACATTAATTAAGTAAGGTAAGCATTCATCTACTACAATGTTAGGCTGGAATGAATATCTGCTATGACTTTAAACTAGCATAGCTATCCACTATGATGTTAAACTAGCATAGCGTAGCTTGTGACAACTATAAGCTAGCACATCATGATCAACTAGGATATTAAAATAGGCCCAATGATCTACTAAGACCTTAAACAGTAGAGACATGGTCTACCAAGACCTTAAACTGGGTTTGTTGTTAATTGTTAATAACTCTTTCCATCCTTCTATAAGCAAGCAAGCAAGCATACTACAAATCTTCTTCTACATCAAGCAAGTGAGCACATTGTAGTTCCAAAATAAAGCATTTGTAATCTATGTAACCTATGTCACTAATGTGGCCTTCTACATTTTATCATCCATAGTCTATTTGCATTCATGTATTATGTGGTTTTCTTGTCTTCTTAAAGTTGTGTTTGTAGGACAAAGTGTCAAATAGTCATGCAAAGACACATATCATTATAGTAGCAAGTCACCACATCTCTCTGATGTGCATGACTAGACAAGGTAAACCTCTGAAAAGTGCATATCCCTATTATCCTATCATAGCATACTCACATCTACTCCTATATCCTCATACCCTTTCATTCCCCACATAGCAATGATTGCAAATGTTTTTAATGCTAATGTGCTATGACCACATGGCATCCTCTTCAAGTCAAGCTTCAAATCCCAAGGTGGACATAACATAAGTCATCTCATGAAAAGCCTTTGTTATCTAGTTAAAGCCTAGCTAGATGTAACGTAAGTCATCTTAGGGAGAAAACCCTTTTCATACAGACATGATGCAATTTCAACAAAGACAAAGTAAAGCTCATCTAGTGACACACAACTCACTTGTTGGGAAGCACTTCATAACAAGCATTTAATAACATGCAGAGTCTAAAGAAGTTTCACCTTGCTCAATAAAAAAAGGGAAAAGGGAAAAAGAATGTCATCAAGCAATCTAGTAGCAAAGTAGTTTTGCAGCTAGCCTAGTCTTGACCCTACACCTTGACTCTCTCACAAGCACTTTGACGAGAGGTTAACATTTTCAAGGGAAAGTTACTCTGGTGTCATGGTCACCATTAGCCATGATGTCCTCACATGATAACATCTCATTTGCACCTCATCTTCCCTTATATCCCTAGCACATCACCTACACCTTTTACACCCACTTGTTACCTACCATCTCATATACCACTATCCATAACACTCTTGAGCATGATGCATTGACATCTAATCAGACACTGAAGAGCAATGTTGGTGCCATGTTTGTTGTGGTGTCTTATTGTTCTTTGTCAACATCTCTTGGGCCACTCCTCCATATATCAATAAAGAGGACCCAATGAAACACCATCAAATATAGACTACAACATCCCAAATGCAAATTTTAGCGAAGTGTGGAAACTATGCTCAACCCGTCTATAGAGTGTAGAAAGCATAGCCTTCCTGCGCATATTCAATTGAAGGAAAAAATTTTGAAATTTTTCCTAAGTGTTGAGACTATGATCTCCCCTAAGCACACCATTCTAGAACATAGAAAACATAGTTGTGGACAGCGTAGTCAGTAGAAGGCTAGTGTTGCAAGTTTTACCTAAGTTCTAAGACTACACTCACCCCTAGCTAGGATCATAGTCACTCTTCAGAAAAGCGTAGCTAGTAAGGAAAGTCTCCATTAGCCTCCATAGTGTAGCAATGATGCTCAACTTAGCTCTAGAATGCAGTTAACTCATCTTTGACAAGCATAGTTAGCAAAATATTTTCTTTTTGTATCTTCTTTTGCTCCAAAGCTATAACTACATTCAACCCCAAATGAGAGCATGAAGAGTGTAGTATCTAACTTTTATTTTTTAGGTATGTCATAGTCCTCTCGATGCCCACATATGTGGTTGGCAATGTAGTCACATTCATGCAAAGTCCCATAGAGTCCAACAGAGCACAGTAAAGCATAACACCATTGACAACATCAACCTCATCGGCACACCACATGAACAGTAACTACATTGAGCATAGTTCCAACCATCTCATGCACCATGTGGCAGACATCCTACATTCCTTGCTAATCCTAATCCTATAAATACCTACATCTTCAAAATAGTAAAAGAGGGGACTTCATATGTGAATCAAGGGCATATTAGTAAACCTGCAAAGAGGTAAAGTTGTAGACCACCGTAGACCTCTTATAGTCTTGTGAAACATCACATTTGGTAGTATAGCATGACATCCTACCTAGCAGACATAGGCATCTCAGTAGAACACTAGTCTTTATAGCTATATAGACCAAGGATTATGACTATGTTATCAACCTACATCTGTTGTACACTGTGTACCTTCTAACCCACTTTTGGTGTTAACCATGCTCAATCCCATTTGCAATGGTGCTTTGCTTTATTTTCTCTATTCCTTTGCATTCTTTGTGCTTTACTTACATTTTTCACCATTTTACATGCTTGAAAATGCACTTAGATGATGGTCCTCATGCATTAACACTATCCACCTCATTGAAACTGTTAACTACACTTTCCCCCTCTACTGCCTATAACTACACTCAACCCCACTAACACCACAAACACTACAAACATCACATGCACCTTTAGCATTTTCTCACATTAGCACCATAGTTAACCATGTTGCAACCTAGTTGCATATCTACCTCTAGTAGGCCCTTACATGGATTTGGGATTAGGCTATGTGCCCATGGACCTTGGTGTTCTAACCATTGAATTTTTCGGTTGTTATAAGGGATGAGATTTTTTCCTTTTCATTTATCAAGATTCTTTTCAACTTTATCAAGCATATAATTCCAAACAATAATAACATTAGGCACAATAGAAAAAGGTATTTTTAAAATTTTAAAGATAGAATCTTGTTTGAAGATTTTCCAATGCTTGACAATAATCCACTTATTGATATTTCAATTATAATAAATAGCATCTTTTTATCAATTAATCTAATGAATATTGATATGTTATAGAGAATTATTTATTATAAAAAAAGAACAATTTGAAAAGTGCATATTAAGGAATTACATATCTTGATCATCAATTGAAATTTTCATAATGATGTTCCTTTGTAGATCAAAATGTAGATTATGTGAAAGAAAATCTACAATAATAATAAAAGGAATGGAAGCTAGAGGAAAACTTGATGAACTAACCATTGAAAATAAAATGATGAAGTTAATTAAAAATTAGTACCAAGGTGAGCATTAGTATTAGTAAGTAGGATATAGAAAATCTAAATAAAATAATCCCTAAATCCTAGTTTATAGAGATGAGATATAATGAAATTTCATTCTATCCTATCATAACCTTCGATGTAATTGAACTTAATAAAAGTAATGTCTTAGTTAGTATAATAATTCCACTACATTCTCTTCCAAGACATAATAACATTATTTAAGATGTGTTTACCTTTAACAAAATAAGTCTACTTAGGTTTAATGATATTTTCAATAACCTTCTAAATTTAACAAACCATGCATTTAGCAAAAATCTTATAAGTATTGTTAAGAAAAAGATTAGGCCTCTAGTTACCAATATGTTGAGGATCTCCATTCGTAGAAAGAAGATAAAGTATGCCTTTCTTAATATGTTTACCAAGAGAAACTTTTTTAATTGTTTCTTGGAAAACATGAAAGTAATCATCTCCAAAAAGGTTCTAATGCTTTTAAAAAAATTTAATTAAAAACCCATCAAAACTTGGACCTTTACCATCTTCTAAACTAAAGATTGTTGTTTTGATTTCTTCTACTATAATTTTTGCTTCAATAATACTTTGATGTGCTTCTATTATAAGATGAGAAATATGTGTACTAGAGGTCTAGAGAGATTCCTTATTGAAATCTTTATAAGAAAAAAAATATAAGAAAATGATTTGCTAAAAAAACTATTAATAGTGTTAAGACCTTTAATGATGGAATCATTTGTATAAAATGATTTTAATTTAGGTATTGGAACCTTTACTTTTAGAAATTTAAAAAATTCCTTACAAGGTTCATATTCATGTTTTAGCCAATCCATAAAACTTTTATTAGGACAAATTTTAGCTTCAAAATTATCCCAACATTATTTAGTATAATAAGCTTTAGCTAAGAATTTTTTAAGTTTTTAAATCAAAGAGATTATGGTCTTAAATAATTTTCATTTTCTTTATAGATTTTGAAAGATCTTCTTCAACTTAACACTTATACTTACCAAATTGCTTTCCACATCATCGAGCATAATTTTTGACTCTAAAAGTAATTCACTAGCACAAGCCAATCTAACCAATATTTCTAGTAGCCTTTTTTCTACATTTCATAAAGACTTCAAAATGTTTTTTGCATGAGATTGTGTGAACATATTAGCATTCATACAAAAATGCTCATTCTTTTGAAAGAAGGAATTAATTCTAGATGAAAAAATGCTAATAGGAAAATGATTTGATAAAGTAGCATATGTATGCATTTTTGCTTTCATTGTAGACTTTTAAAAAAATATTAGTGATGTAAGATTTATTATATTGACAATAAATTCTATCATTTCCTTATTATTTATTACACTAAGTATAATGCTTCTCATTTGAATGAGTTGTGAATAAAAAAGTAATGTTAGGAAGAAAATACTTTTCTTTAACATTACACCAATATTCTTTTTCTTAAGAACATATATTAGGAGAAAAATCATCAAGCTCATTTAAAAGACTTTTAACTATATTGAAATGACCTCTAATAATCTAAGTAACTTTAGGAAGAGATAAAGAAATTTTCCAATCTTTTATTGATCTCTCAAATTTTTGGAAGCATAAATATTACAGAATCTAAACTCTCCTTTTCCACTATGGCAAGTAATTAAATAAATCTTCCAAGGTTATCAAAAATAGAATCTAAAATTTTTATAGTTTAATTTTTATTAACAAGAATAAGAATACTTCTTTATAGTTTAATTTTTTGGTTTATTATATTCATAGACTATGTAATGAAAATCCATATTTCTACTCAAATCATCATAAATCACATAGAAGAAAATCAAATAAAACTCTTGGTTAGATGTAAGCTCATTTTGCTTTATGTATGATTTTCTGTAATAGAAACAAAACCTATGAATATGATTTCATAATTATTTAGGTACCTAAAAATTTCTATGTTAAAATGTTTTACTTTTACCTAGCCCAAGCTATCTCCTTAACTTGAATGTAGTTTTTTAAAATACATTTACCAATAAAACTAATATCATGCATTAAAATCGTAATTTTTCATTGTAAAAGAAAATCTAGAAATAAATACCAATTTGAAAGATACTTCCTTGCAACCTTTTCTCAAGACCTATTAGAAAGACCCTAAACATTCTATGATAAAACTAACATTGAAATGTGGGGTAGGAAGCCCTCATCCTTGCTTATTCAAACTTAGCATTTTTTCTTGTAAACCATGCCACTAATAAGTGAAAAATCATTGTTTTATAAAAGACATTAATATTATTAGTAGTAGACGGAGAAGGAGATAACTTGGGAGTTATTAAATTAAAAGTAGTAGTTGTAGGCCTCTTCTTTTTCTGTTATACTAAGTAAAATCCATTTGCATTAGTCTTTCCATTATTAGTCCTTGCTAAAAATTTATTTTTGAAAAGAATAATTCTCTTTAGATATTAAGATTTTAGTGGCATCTTTAGAATGAAAAGGATTAGTAAGAGTTGAGAACTTATTCAAGAAAATTTCATTAACTACCATTATTTATCTTTTCTAAAAATTGTTGTTTATTTCTTTAATGAACAATTTTTTTATTGAGAATAGGAAATATCCCAATCATGTGGTATTCACAACAAAAATAGTTGTAATATCCTTGTAAATTATAACATGTAATTTTCTCAAAGAAAAATAATTACTAGCCTTAAGTTTTAATTCTTTTTTTCTCTACCATAAATTAATCTCTACAAAATAACCTATGCACTACATATAGTCTAGTAATGTTTTCTTCCTTATCTTCAAGATTCTTCCAATGCTACTAATAATTTGACTTTTAACAATTTGAAAAATAAGAGTAGAATTTTCTAATTTAATCCAATAAGGAATTTAGAGTAATTAAAAGAATAGGATCAAATTTTATGTTTCATTCCTAAGCATTAAAAATTTTATGTGATCTATAAACACTTTAAGATCCAATGATTTCTCAACAATTTCAAAATTTCTTAGTTTGATAAGTAAAAATGATTTATAAGAATATTGAGAATGTAAAACATTAATTCTATAGCATTCAAGGATAGCCTAAATCACTGGTGTAAACTCCTTATTTGGGTAAATGAATCTTATAATCACCAATAATAAGTATCATGAATTGATATCTTTAGGATTCATATAAATCATCAACTAAAAAAAAAACTTTAGAATTCTTTATAATCTCTATAGTCTAAGAGACATTAGCATTTTTCATCTTCATATCATTCCTCATCAAAAACATTTATGCTACAATGACTTCATAAGAAACCCTCGAGATTGATAAACCATTAAGAGAGTTTTCTGTATACTCAAATATATTTATTTCTTTAGGAAGAAAAATTAAAAACACTAAAAGCAATATGGAAATAAAAAAACTTTCTCTTTAACTTTGTATTAGACTTTGATAATATCACTATTTAGAAGCCTTATATGAATGAATAACATCTTTGTAAAATAAAGTAGCTTTACCATAGGTTGGACTTAAGAAACCAAGAACTCTTTTGAATCTTTGGTCTTGCAAATCAAACAAGCTTGAACAGATATTTTTATTATGGATTTCTTAAGATTAATGGTTGAATTGCAAATAAAATTGTTTCTTTGAATAGTATTATATTCTTTGATAGCCTTAATATTTTTGGTTTCATTGAAACTTGGGAAGATGTTGGTTCTATAGATTTTTTAGTTCTTGGATTTATGAAATTTGTCATGAGAAATATAAGAGTACGTAAAGAGGTAGATCTTTTGGGGCATTGCAGTGTTAGTAAGAAAATCGCTTGAAAATTGCATATTTTTAGAAAGAATTGATGATCATAAATAAAATATTTATGTAAAAATCTCATGTTAGCATGATTATGCTTTTCTAGCTATGTGCTATTTTGCTCCTAGGGATGCTACATTTTATGATTTTATAGAGTTATCTTATGATCATTCTTTTTTGTTTTTGGGTAGAGTGTTGTAGAATTTGCAACAAAAGGCTAGTATTTATTCGTGAAGATTTTAATTCAAGAATAGATTCACAAGAAATAAAAATTATCTAATAGCAGCATAATGTTGATAGTTTAGACATTTTTGAAGATTACAATTGGAACCAATATTCTATAGATGACACTATTAATAAGATGGATCACAAACTAGTAGAATAGATAAAATTTTTGATCTTCTATTTTACAATAGACTTACTAGATTTCCACAATCTTTATCATTTGATTTTACAAGACCTCAAGGTAATTCTTGCATTGATTTGTTGTTATATTCTTATGAAGATATTGATTTTATTAAGGAGTTGAAATTTACAAAATATTTTTGTAAAGCCTTACCATCATCTTGTTGAATTTTTGTTGCAAATTCCAATTATTACTCAAGTAACAAAAAATAAGAATAAGAAAAAATATTAGTACAAACTCACCCCAAAAGTCAAGGAAAAATATATGAATACAACACAACAAACTGGCTCTTGAAGAATGTTATAAGAAGCTTGAACAATTTTCTCTTACAATAGCTAAACAAGTTGTGCATTCAAAATCACAAGATACTCAAAAGACTTAGTTTAATAAAGATTATATGAAAGTTAGGCAAAATATCAAGGATAAAAACAAGAGTCATAGACAAAGTTTTAGAACAAGACCAATGGTGTAACACCTAGAAAATGGATTACTTTCTATAATCCTGAACTCAACAATGTTACTAAAAAGTTGTTTGAGAGTAATTTTTCGGGTCTTAATACTGAAAAACATGTAGAGTTTTAGAAGGTATGATTGTCTTTGCCTTTGATCTTCCATTGGTATATAGAAAACTAAGATTCTTAGTGCAATTGCTAAGGTCTCTATTATAAATTGAAATTGATCTAAAATGCTTAATATATATGTAGTTTGTTGATGATAAAGTTCAATAGAAAGATTGAAAAGATTCTAAATGTGTGAATAAACTAAAACTAGTATCATACATAAAGGCAAAGAGCGAGGTGGGTATGTTCGACATTTTCAGTGAATGATACAATGTTTGACATTCAAGGAACTTTTAGAGTGTTTCAAACTTTAACATTTTCAGTGAATGACAGTCAACTATGTTTTGTTGCAGGTGAAAAGCATTCATGTGTATAAACAACCGCTGAATATCTTGGGCATTATATTTTATTTATAGGTATAAAAGGAATGGAAGAGATGATTGCTGAAGAGAAGAGCAAAATATGTGTCTCGAGTTTGTATATTTGGAGGCGAAGAATTTGCAACTTATGTGCAAGCAAAAAGAATAGCAAAGCTTATTACTTATACTGAAAATACAGTTAGTCACATAGTTGCGAGAAACACAACATTTTTACTTGCTTTGGTCATCAAAATTATTTGTTTCACACAAAACCGAAAAAGTTTTTGGAAAACGTAATGCATTTCTAATATAAAAGTTCAACCGTTACAAAATATAAAAATTTCCATTAGATGACTTTCAATGGTCAATTTGTGGTCATTGATTGCAACGGACTTTCCTGCATTGACATTTATGACAAATCATGAAGGCAACCAGGACCATTTATTTGACTGAACTCAGTTACATAATGTTGCAGTGATATTTATGTCGAATCATGCAGGCAACCAGGACCGTTTATTTGAACGAACTCACTTAAACAATGTTTGGTCCTGATGAACAATTAGATCTTATCATCTCACTTAAACAATGTTTGGTCCTGACTGGACATGGGAACAGGTAGCGCACCGATTTTGGTGGCTCTGGCCTTCTGTGGCCGTGTTAGCAGTAGCGGCAGTGCTGTCTTTAGCAACACAATCTCTAAGCAAATCCAAAAGATGTACGGTGGCTGCAGGGCTTGCAATGGAGCCCAACCAAGATTCAGACGGCCTGCAATGACCCTTCTGGAGTTTTACAGCGTCACCCGCAACAATGATGGAAAGGGATAACAAAAACAAAGAGACAAAGGAGAGGATACTCTAGCACAAAAGTGAAAAGATTACATGAAGTTAATGCTCTGTTTTTATTGTTTAAGTACAACATATTATTGAATACAAAACCAGCCTTCATATAGGCTTGAAAATGCAACTGAATTATAGAAAATCTGGGCACTATCTTAGCCATGATTTCAAAGTAGAAAAACAGAAAATGAAGGAATTAACAAACTGCAAATCACCAAGTCAAAAAGTTAAGTATTTTAAAACTTGTTCAAGAATGTATTTTTTTTATCTGCATGTATATTTCATATTCATTTCACTGAAGCATGAAGATACCAGTTTTATGCTTCTATGCTTTAGTTGCTAAATGTTAATTTTTCAAAAAGATTATTGAAGGTGTATTTTGTAGAGATAGAAAATAGGAAGTGTTGACATTAATGTTGGATATAATCAATTCTCCATTTAGATAATCAGTTGTCCTATTTTTATTGTGCTCAATTTTAACTATCCTATCTTACCTATCTCTCTTCAGAAATTGTACTCAATGTATCCACTTTTATAAATGCTTATTTTTAATCTCCAATTTAGTATCTGTTGATGTCAACCTTGCCCATGCTAGACACAGGGCCACCATTTACTAGTTTTGTCACTAGGGTATGGTTTGACGATTTGAATAAGGATGCTTTCAATGAGAGGTATCATGCAACCTTTAGATTATTGTCATTTATCAACAGAAACATGAATCATGGAGCAAATTTATATGAAGCCAAACACTAGCTATCTTCACTTACACTATGGAAACCAAAGCAAGGATTAAAAAGGAAAATTAAAGAAAACAAAAACTATGGTTCCATGGTATTATAATAATAATATTTCAATAATATGATGGCCAAGAAATATTTGAAACTAATTCCATTACAATACCAACGATAATTGGTACATAATCATTAATCTAAAGTCAAGTATACACTTATTTATCTCAAATAGATATAACACTATGCATGAAATGAATTCCATATTCTGATGCAAGGAAGCAAAAGTATTAGTCATTCAAAACATATTTGGGTATGTGGACATTTGCAAATAGCGGGGATGGGTCCACATGTAGGAACCTAAATTAAATTATTAAATTATATTTCCTAAAATTAAATTACTACCGTATAGTAAAATTGTTGGACATGTAAAAACAAAAAAAATGTTAGACATGAAAATTATAGGTTACATCTCCATTGCTAGAAACCTTAGTTTTTATTTTAGAATTTTGAGGAGAGTGATCATGTGTTCCAACGCTTAGTGTATAAGAAAATTATTTTCTCATATTCATAATGAGCAGATTGCACAAAATGAAGGAGATCATCCAGTAGAGACATCACTTGGGATCTTTCTTTCTAGCTGTTGCTAAACAAAGTACTTGATGAAGTAGATTCAATGGTTGTTTGTTCAAGTTGTAGCACATAACCAACCATGGTGGAGAACATGGTGCTAATGGCGAGAGTTACATGTGATAGTTGCAGATAGAATGTGATGATGGTTATGCCAGGCAACCTAGGAAGGTGAATGTAACAGCTTGGAAGGTGGAAGTAATGAAAGGGTGGGGGGCATAACCAATGCAAAGAGCAGCTATGAAAGGTGACCACAACTAGCAATAGGGAGATCTTCAGTAAGCCTCCCCTCTTCGGTTAGAGAAAATGCAAGCAATAGCTTGGGGTTCCATGTCTTCACATCAACAATTGGAGGAAGAAGAAAGGCCTCTCTCCCTAGGTAGAAACAATGCATGGCTCTTCATGATGTTTTCAAAGCTGTAAGCACATGGCTAGTAGAGCTACAAATGGTGGCAATTGACAGGCTAGTAGAGCTACAAATGGTGGTAGTTGACAAAGGAGGATAGTAGGGGTGCATTGACTATTTGCATGTGATGGTGGTAGTAGTCAACATAGTAGCAACAGCTCCTACGTATGCTATGACTGTGGTAGGCTCTCCTAGTAGTGGAAGTGACACATGGCATGACTACAGCACACACAGTAGGCTCTTGGATGGTAGTAATTACTACTACATGTTGGAGATGTGTCTATAGCAATGCAGAGCCTATGTGTTAGAGACACATGAAAATAGTAGGAGGTGCTACTAATGCACGTGAATTGAGGTTGGCAGTCTCTCTCTCCTCTCTCTCTCCTCTCTCTCAACAATAGTAGCTCTAAACTATGCACTGCATGTGACAACGACAACATGTAGCAGGTTTG